>JAQIWH010007150.1:0-11843 GCA_034695005.1 Cryptops parisi
GGTATGTATCTCTCTAAAACGCTTTGACGTCACTGTTACTACAACACGAGTGTAAACAGTGAGATTAAATTAACTTATAACAATGCCTAAGTATTATAATAACAGACTGTAAACAGTAAATAATTTGAACTAAAGTAACAGCAATGATTTGATTATACAACTCAAATTCACTTAAAACCCAGTTTTGACTAGTTAAAATTAGAAAAAAAAATCGATTTTAGAACGAACACAATTTAAGCTTTATGCTCGGATTTTGACATACAGTATATATCACCATCAGAGGTGTGTATGTTGCATGTAACTAATGAGATTAAGTATGTAAACAATGACTAATAAGATTAAGTAAAATCATAAAAAGATATGTTTTTTCCATAATTATTGACGGATTTACATCTAGTGTATAATATTCTATTGTACTATACTAGTACGGTACCGTATTATCGCAAATATAAAACGCACTCAAATATAAGACGCACCCGAATATATGACACGACTTTTAGGGGTTTGAGTAAAAAATGAATTCATGACTCGATTATAAGAGGCACACATGAGATACCCCTAAGAAACAACTTACTGAACAATGAAACTTAAGCTGTGATTGGCTATAATGTAATGTGTTTTGTAATTAAGACACTGGAGGATACTGAAACTCCCCTCCCCTCCAAATAACACACTCATTCATATATTTTTCATTTTCTCCCGGTAATATAATAAATAATGCTTTTTTTTATTGTATTTAGTTGTTTATTATAATTTATACAAGAACCCCACAAATATAAGACGCAGCTAGGGAGCGCCTTGTGTAAAATTGACGTGTAGATATTTTGCTCTACTGACACTATTACACAATTACATTACACAATTACAGTACCATAAAATTATTAGCTTTTCGATTTGAACCCTAAAATTTCATTATAGAGATGAACAAAATCATTCTTCTTCATTCTGGTCTTTTCTGTTTCGCATCATTTTCTAAAGCATTTCCAACGAAAATATTTTTACTGCTTCTACTAGCCATTGATTTTCTCCGTATTTTTGTCCTACCTACAACAATCGCAATAGAATGCATTTCATTTAAGGTATTTCCCATTTTTTTGTCAGTTAGGAAAAACAGTCAAAACCATTGAAGGATGTGCATCCAACCACTTTCCAATTCGAAATTGAAAAAATTCAATAAAAGTTTCATCGATGTCCTCTTTTTTTTTTTGTCGATATGATCAAGCCTCGCGAGGCTTTTTATTAAAACAGGAATTCCCGCCCTTTTGTTGGACGAGAACACCTTTTTTTTCTATATTTTATTTTTCATACTTGGGGGAAAAAAAGTTATATCATGGTCATTGACCACGCAAGGAATTCCAGGATTGTTGTTGGTCGATGAAACAGTTTCCCGCAAACGCAACTTTTATTTCATTTTTATATTTTGTGGAGGACTTTCTAAAAAAATGCCTTACTTTATATCGTTTTTCAAGAAAGATGCATGAATGATTTCTATATTGAGACGCATTCGCCGTTGTCTTGCTCAAATACTCATCGAAAATCATGAAGAAATATAGGTTTGGTAGTACTTATAAGAAAAATTTGCAAAGAAAGACGCGAATAACATTGTGACCAGGGACAGAGCACATCCTCTGACCAAGGAGGGAGCTAGCTCTAAGATAGGGATATTAATTAAAAACATTATTTGTTATTTGAAACAACACTATTAAACACAAAAAAATACTATATATCAGGGCCGATCTATTTTCCGGTCCCTGAGCGCTCCCTCAGGCTCTCCGATACTGATTGTGACGTTATTCAAACAACGTTTAAGTTCAGAATGCAGCCATTTTTCTCCAATCCTGAAGCTTGTTTTTATTTTTCTTCTTATTTATTTTTATTTAAATTAATTGTGACAAAATTTGTCAATTAATATTGAATCAGTTATGATGCTGGCAAATAACGTCTAGATCTAGAACGCAGTCATTTTCTTCTCACTCTCTACACTCGTTTATTTTCGTTCTTATTTTGTTTGTAAATTAGTTTGATTTTCGAATATCTTTTCAGTTAATTAAAATGGATATAAATCAAAGCCCAGAGTTATTTATAAATGTATAACGCTTGAAATCCACAGTGGTATACAATAACAATGTGAGTGTAAACTATATGAGTTTAATAACTTTCATGTTGCCATAAATTTAAACTAACGCAAATGTAAATAGTAATAAAATTAGCTTAAATAAAATTTTAACAACGATCTTCCCGTGCTACAGCACTAGTTGCCTACTAGTACAATTAATAATGACGCTAACAAGCATCTTCTATGTCATGTTTGCATCCATTTTTTCCCTCTCCATTCCATTAAATAAGTGTTAATTTTCTTCTTATCTTAAATTAGCTTCACTTGTGAGTGAGTGAGTTTGTGAGTGAGCGAGCTGGGAATTGAACGTATATTGTCTACAGTCATTTATGAATAAACGATACTGTATCGTCTAATGTACCAAAAAACGCATAAAACAAGAGTTTTTCGCATAAATCAAAAATCGCGGAAGTCCAATGTAAAAAAAATGCATATATAGCTAAATAAATGAAAACTTGCAGGGATAAAAAATGCAATTACTCAAAATTCACCTAAATCAAATATCGAATTACATAATAATCGCATAAATTTAAATTCGCATAAATCGAAATTTACATTAATCAAAATTTGCATAAATCGAAACGTGCATAAATAAATAATGGAATAACCTAAAACATGCATGAATTTAATTTTCAATTACTCTACGTTTACATAAAGTTTGATTCGCATAAACCGAAACATGTAGAAATTGAAAATGAATTCTTTGCATTATGTGTGTACCGTACGTAAAGTATATCTGTATATGACAGTATATAATAAAGTATGCTTGAAATTTTTGATGTACTTGTTTTTAGTTGAAATTTTAATTTCATTTGTAAAGTACTCAACGACGTCTTTTAACATTGACTGATTTATGTAGTTAGGGAGCTACGTTTAGCTCTATTTGTATTTTCCATCCAATTTTATAAACTCATCAATTTTCGTTCTTATTTTTGTTTGAAATTGATTATTGTTTATGCATTTTAGTTTGGAATGTTTACAAAAGTTTACACCCAAGTTTGTCGTTTATTTATTTTTGCTGTTGTTAAAAATAGCAGTTGAGTGACAACACACACATACAATTTTCGCAAAAGAGCTTAGAACTATTTTGGTTATGATTTATCGTGTCTTTTGTCAATCTCATTTCACGTTGTTTTTTCTTCAACGTTACCGACTTGAAAACGACGTTGTTTGATGTTTGTTTTTCCGGTTTTTCCTCGAATGACGATATGCGCCATGTGCCAATAACATATCATTTATTCAAATATAGAGGGCAACCATGTCAAAAAAAAAAGAAATTAATAAGAAGGTTGTTTGTTTCACCGATAAAGAGATATTTCTGTTGATCCCATTTTTTTTGATGCTGAAAACAATTTTTTTTCTTTTATCGCGATATAAAAGGATTCAATCGATTATTTAATTAAATCGAATATTACATTGTTAAAGAAAAACAACATTTAGTGATAATATCAAAAATTAAGTTATTCTTCTTTTGGAGGGTGTCTTATATTTTCCATTGACTTAAGTCTTTATTGCAGATAATGGTTATTGATCGTATCATTCGCCGAGTTGAATTTTAAAAGAAAATGATGAGAAAAAATAATAATCTTAAGCAAAATGAAATGAATGGGAAGAATCTCATGTTTTAACAATCTCATTAAAAATCTCCAGATAGTAATTTTGTGTTCATAGTTAATTAAGCAATTCCATTCTATGAGTTTCACCGATAATATGTTTTTTTGTGCTTTTCCTTTTGTCTAAACTTTTTATATTTTTTTTGGTATAGCTTGATATTGAAGATGTTTCATTTCGTAAAAGCTTTTAATTGCTTGAATTTCAATTATTTTTTTTTGGGGGGGGGGGGAGAGGTTAACAGAAGGAAGTGCTCATTATTTTCATTGTTAATGTACTTTAATGGGTTTTTTTCTTAATTGAAGTATATGCCCAATAATTAACCATTGTTAATTTCTTAGAATACGTGAAGTTTTCGATACATAAGTTTCTTTTGTCACTTTTATAATATGCGACGAAAAGAAATATTTTCCCAGATAAACTTTATAATTAAGAACTTTTCGCTATTATGCGATTTAAGTGACTGATTTTGAAATTTTTGACACTCCATGGGAATTTTGACATTTCCCACAGAGCCGTTAAAATTACACGAGTCTTGTTCCAAAATTTTCGCATAAATTAAAATCACTTGTAGAACTTGTTACAAATAAGAGTGGTGAAAATTTTTGTAATTTTGATTGAGTAAAAATTGCTTAAATCGTTGAATATGAAACGAAAATTGTGCCTGTTACGTCATTTTCTTTCCTAACAAATTAAAACTAATCAGCAAGAACCCAAGGTTACAGTAATCCTTAGTTTTTTCGAATTTGCTGAAACCAAAATTGTTTGTGTCTTTAAGTATAATGCAAATTATTTTCGTTAAAATTTCTTGTTTTAGATTGTTTGTTACGATTTTCGTTACTATGCAATGGTACAGCGGGCGCACCCTGTTACGCTAATCTTGTTTCGCCTAACCCTGTTTTCACTTAAAAATATTTGTTTCGACTCACCTGTTTGTGAGTCGACCTAACCTAACCTAAAATACTTAATATCATCCTCGAAATAGGACGGTTCCGTCTATAAAAAACAAACAGGTGAGTCGAGGCAATTATTTTTAGGCGAAACAAAATTAAGCGAAACAAGATTAGGCGAAACGGGAAGCCACGGTTACAGCTGTAAATTTCTGACGAGGATTAAAATTTTGGTAAACTTTTGTTTTGAAATTTAATTATATGCAATTTTAATTTATGCCCAATTTTAAAAAATAGTAATCTTCGCATAAATCGAAGATTTAGATTTATGCGATATTTCTTTATCTTTATTTGCTATCAAGACATTGGATTACTAGTTGAAAACTCATCAACAGTAAAAATAAATTCCTAAAAAATTTTTTCACTACAATTTTATAGCAGTTTTTAAAAAAATGAAAAAAAAAAAAAAACTAATCGTGTGATGTTAAGTTTGCATTTGCCAAAAGTGTCAACAGAATGACAAGATCTTTTTTTTTTTGCGCTTCAACATGTTTCTTTATATCTCCAAGTGTTTTGTCATTGTCGTTTATCTACAAATAAATGGTCGTAGGGTTTCTGTGAAAAAAAATCAGTTTTTTTTTGGAGGGTAGGCTAGTGAGAAAATGTCGTCGTTGTGCTAACTATCGCTAGTTCTATTTTTTTTTTTTTTATTCTATTTTACGAATAATGTGATCGATTTTGACTGGTCGTTAAAGTTTTATTTGCGACTGAAGAAAAAGAGTAAAGAACAAAAAACTCCAAAATGATGGCGTTCGGTTCCTATCCGAAAAATCAATCTCTTCCGATCAAGAAGCATTTTCTCGTTTCTTTGATGTTTTTTCTTACCCTCATTAAAACGTCAGGTCTAAAAAACGTTGTTGTTGCTAGAACTTCGTTTTATAGAGGAATTTGTTTTTTTTAAAAAAAAGAAGAAAAAATGAGATGAGAGTTGTTTTCATCCAATTCGCCACTCACATGTGAAAACAAGGCGTTGTATGTCAAGAACTAAAAGATAAAGTAAAAAAAGGGGAGAAATTTTAGTGTAATGCATGCCTTAGGAATCGTGGAAACAAACGGAGAGGAAGTTCTACAAAAAAAAAGTGAGGTTGGAATGATAATCGAAGTTTACAGTTGGTAGAAAGATTGATGCGATTGAAGAAAACCACGGTGGTTGTGATAGCTTACAGCGGTCGTTTGACTTTTCCTTTAGGTATAAAAAATTGATAAGGTGGTAAAAGGAGTTTGAGATGCAATGTAGGAGGATTGAAAGAGGTGGTGGCGAAAAATTGGACTAGTTGTAGATCTCAGATTTTATTGCATTGGTCATGAAATCGATTGTATGAAAGTATAAAAGCCCCCGAGTTCATGACTTTAAAATGGCGCTACTAATGCACGAGGATTGTGCGTTTGTTTCCAACCACCATAACTTCAAGACTATTAAACGTAAAAGCTTGAAATTTGCAATGTCTACTGAAGAGACCCTGAGTATGTGAATTACCAGCTAATTTTATTTTTAAACGAATTTATCAGTGTGTTTCTTAATTTTCTCGCTAGAAGGCTAGTTTTATGTTTGTTTCAAACCACCATAATTTTAATATTATTAAATTTAGAACCTTGAAATTTTATTGATTATGAGCTACTTTTATTTTTATTTATTTTTTAAAACGAATTTAGCAGTGTGTTTTTGAGTTTTCTCGGTAGAGGGTTAATTCTGTGTTTGTTTTAAACTGCTATAACTTCAAAGATAATAGTTCTAGAAACTTATTTGAATAGAAATTCGGAATGTTGACTGAAAAGATTCCAAGTTTGTAAATTTATAGCAAATTTTGTTGTTTTTATGTTTTGAAATCAACTTTTGTTTGTACTTTTTTAGGATAGTAACTCTCTTTGTTAGAGCATGACATATTATACTTTAGTATAATATGTCATGACATTAGACATGACTTTAGTATAATATGACATGACTTTAGTATATGACATGACTTTAGTATAATATGTCATGGTTAGCGGAAAAATTGTGTTTGTTTCGAACTTCACGACCCCTAAACATTGAACCTTGAAATTTGAAATTATCTACTAAAAATAGTTCAAATATGTAAACGTGTGAGTTAATTTCTTTTTCTGATGTTTTCAAAAATGTTAATTTTTTTAAAAAAAACAACAAAATTTGATCGTGTATTTTTAAAAACTTTTTGTATAAGGAAAATAATAAGTAAAGGAAAAGATTTTCCTTTTTATAAAGAAAATAATAGACTGTTTAAACATTGCTTTCATTTTTATTTCCAATATCATTTTTTGTTATCAAGGGAAAGTATCCGTAAATAAGTTCAACCTTTTCTAATTTTACAGTAGACTTCTGAATACTAGTTAAACCTATTTTACAATTCATTTAAAAAAATAACATTTTGTTATTCATAATCATAATAATTCTTAATCATAATAAAACAAATTTTAATAAAACACACCATTAACGACGTATGTGGCGTGATTTATGGATATTCATTCTATTATGATGGAGAATTAACGGATATTATTTACTCAAAATGACGAATCGTCTATAAAGCAAATGGACAATTTGACAAATACATTGTCAAATAATTTAATAAAGTGCCGTTTCATCAAGCGGAATTAAATTTGTTTTCCACATTCACATTTACGATTGTTTACGCATAAGGTCATAGAGTACGTCAAACGTAACATTTTGTTTAAAACCATCTATTCCATTCAACTCGTCTTGTCAGGCAGATGGTGAAGAGTTGAACAGATGACATTGCTACTACTACCACTACTTCTGTACTACTTAAAGTAATGTCACAATGGAGGCAGTAGTTGATAAAATGGATCAGTTTTAGTAGTAACAGAGATTTGGAAGCAGGGTGAGTTTTCACCATTAGTTTCGGAGTCTTGTCAGAGAGACAGTGATGAAGTGCAGGGTCCATTCGGTTCTTGTGTCGGTCCAACTTTTCGCCGTTGTATAGTAAAGGGGTTGAATGTTAGGGGGTGTGTGTGAGAGGTTGGGACAAATATTTCATGTCGGTTGTAATCGTGGGCGACAGGGGAACAGACACAGGCGCACGACAGCAATTTGTTTCTTTTCGTCACATCGTGGTAGGTCGTAAAGCACGCTGCTGTCGTCGTCGTTTATGGATCACCTCTTAGAGAGATGTGCACTTTAGATGTGTGGTAGGAAAAATTGTTAGAAATTGAATCATACGCCAGGGCGTTCTTTCTTTTTTTATCAATGTGTTTTTTTGTTTTGTTTTTATTGTATTTGCTTTATCAATTTCACTCTACCTATTAACACTTTAATGTCGAATTTGTTCAGCCTTACTCATGGTGATTTTTTTTTTAGTAGTAGTATAAACTAACTATCAATTAAAAAATCTTGCAAATCAGATCTTCATCTAATTGTTATAAAATGCAAAATCTTTCTTCTCCTCTTCACCAGTTATGTTTCTATAGAGATAACCGAAACGAAACGAAATAAAAACTCTAACTGTAAGGAATATTGCGAATAATAACTAACAAATATTGCGCAGCAATATGAGCTAAATGAATAAATAACTTTCCCGTCATTTTTGACGGGCTATTTACTTGTAGGTAATAATAGAGCTCCTAAATAAAAGGCTTTCGATGGAGGTTCCTTCTCTTGCAGGAATATAGTGCATCACTGCACTACACTGGTAATATACTCTGCACTACACTGCTATAAACTGCTCTATAAGATTCTAGGGATCTGTTCTTTATAGTTTTATTTCGGTTGGATTGTGGGATAAAAATGGTACAACCTTGGATTCTGATTAAATGGATCCTTGGCTACAACTTCCTCAATATGACTTGGTAGCTGATCTGGAAACTTAATGAAATTTGTACCATTTGATTGTCCCGGATGTTATTATCATATTCCACATGACTATAATCGACGTATCTGCAATACGTGGTAAGATATCACCCGGTGCTTCTTCTCACTTGAGAAGAAGCACCCTGTATAAGGATATTGTTCGTAAAAGGTCATAAACAACTTGTGATTGGCTGACAAGAAGACGTTGGTGATAATTGGTGGCTTTTATGTTTAATTTATGGATTACTGTTACAACCGTAATCATATTGGATTTTTTCGAGTACAAAATCAACATAGGATATTAACACGCGACAAAATGACATTTTTGTCTTAACGTTTTTTATAGACGATATCACCAGTTATGATTTGACTGATATCAGTGATAACTAATATGAAAACTGTTATACTCTGTATAATAATATTAAAATATTACAGAGTAATTATTATGAAAACTGTTTAAAATATCCACTTTTGGAATTTATAATTTAAACGTGTGTTATAAAACAAACAAAATTTTTTTTTTGAACATGTTTCGAGATATTTTTATCTCAAACATTTAACTTCTGACATCTTTTTTTCAGTAACAACATAAATTAGTTTGTAAATTTTGGTATGTTTTTAATGAAAAAATGTCTATTATCAATAACCAAGAAAAAACAATAACCTTTTGGACATGTTTTGAGGTTACCTCATCTTCAGTACGTATTTTACTTCTGATCTCTTTTTTTGTTGTTGTTTATTGCAGTTATAATAACCAATATACTGTATGTACAAAAGGAAGGCTTAAGCTAAACTAATAAAATATGGTGATGCAGTTTGCTGTCAAATTCTTTCAGCAATTTTATACGCTTTATATTTGCTTCACTCGTGAGTGACTTTGTGAGTGAGCTGGGAATTGAACGTATACTGGCATCTAAAGACGTTTATGATAATATACTGTATGTATAGTGCAATGAACTGAAAATTGCATAAAGTGAGAACCGCATAAATCGAAAACTCCTCCAATGTGACAAAAATTGCACTGAATCGAATATAAAATTGCAGAAATCGAAAAAGGAATTACTCGAAACTCGCATGAATCAAATATCACATTACTCAAAGATTGCATTAATCTAGATTTGTAAATCTAAATTTCGTATAAATTGGAACTCGCATAAATCGAAACTTTTAGAAATCGAAAAATGTAATAACTCAAAGATCGCATAAACCGAAACTATTCACGATGTTGCCTTGTGGATAATGGCATCACCCACCCACGGTTGCTCTGGTACGTCTCCCTCCCACTTCTCAATGCATACCGGTGGGGAGGGTCTATCTGTGTGGGTGGCGGTTATACCCCCACTTCTTTATAGTTCTCATCTTAAAAATATAAAATAAAACTAGATGATTGCCCTGGCGTAACATACGGCCACCTAGCGACAACGTGTGTTAGATTCGTAAACATACGTATGCTTCCCGTGGATATCATTGTTTAGCCTGGTTGCTATAGTAAACCTGCGTGGATTTTTCATTTTTAATTTTTCCGGTTTTCGGCATTTTCGAATGTGAAAATACTTCGAAACATGTTCAAGGATGTTGTTTTGTAATTTTGGAGTTTTTTTAAATTGCAGATATTGTCTTTTACATAAAAAATAAGTAAGATTCACGAAATAAAAATATTCTTTTATTATTATTCCGTGAATCTATATAATTATAATTTATATAAATATTCTTTATTATTATTATTAACAGAAAAAAAAATTGTTGTCAGTAATGTTGGAAGTGAAAATATCTCGAAACATCTCTAAAAATAAAAGTTCTGCAATAAATAGTAGTTTGTTTTTCATTTTGTAGTTTAGTACAAATTGCCGGATATTTTTAACTATTGTTCTTTAAATAAATGCTGTTTATTTATTTATTTATTTATTTGTTTTGTTTTAAATTGTGAAGGAAAACTTTCCTTATATTGTTTATTTTGTGGGTCAGTTTAGCACTATGAAACCCCACGCTGAGTTACTTTTTCAATTCTTCAACTTTTACAATGTTTGTTTTGGTAGTACATAAAACACAGCAGGGGATCGACGAGTAGAGAAACCTTAACTCTCATTGGGTGACACTGTTTTTAGTCGTTAAGTGAGGTTTTACACGTTTTTTGTTCGTTTGTTTATATATTACTTCGTGGCCTGTTACTCGTCAAATGTTGTGAGGCTACCTCACCGGTGCCGACATAAAGTTTCTGCTATTTACACTTGATTCAATGATTATTTTGAAATCTGTTTTTTTTTTGGTGGGTGCAATTAGTGCAGTGTCTCACTGTAACAATGTTCGCCGTGACGAGTAACAACAAAACAAAAACAAAGTGATCAGTCGCTGTTTGACGACTAATTACTCGGAAAGTACGAAACATAGGTAATTGAATTGATGTCACTGTTTCATTATAGAATTGAAGGGCTCCGAGCAGTATGAAGCATACCTTTTTCAGAAATGACATTTTTACATCAAATTGTTATTAAATTTTGTTTCTAGATTGTTGCTTTACCACTTCTTGGATTTTTCAGAAAATGGCAGCATAATATAGAGAATCAACTTGTTGCTTAGTATGGCGCTCTATTGTGTTTGTCACTAGAAAAATGGCTCTCCTGAACAATTTAAAAAATGTGGCTTATCATTATATTGCCCGAAGCCCTTTAATTATATCGACCTTAGTAACGAAGTATATAGATGTATGAAAAATGACAAAACAAATGGCGGGCGCTGTTTGACTTAGCCTACTCGTGAACTACGAAATGTAGAAAAGACGGAATTTTTATACAGTGGTGTAAAATTTCAAGTTTGTCGGTGTAGTATGTGACGAAGTATAAGTGAATTCTGAAAAATAACACGCACCATATTTTGGATAAAAGAATGTCGAATGTGTGTCACAACGAGTAGTTGGTGATGAGATAAATCCCTAACTAATCGATTCACATTTATATTGTATTTTGTGTGTCTGTGTGTACAAATAGGTTTGACGCGCGTGACTGTATTTATTGGACCTGGGTGTTGACATTGGTCGCGTTAATTAAGGTTATTGCTGCACTGGATTCCTTGTTGATATATGACATCCTAAACACTAGATGTCAAACTTGTGGTCGATGATTTTCACCGATTATTGAGAAACGGGTTTTCGTACCCCCTTATGGTACAATCGCTGGGTAAAATCGATTATTTATTATAAATTTCATCATATGTATATTAGGGTGCAGTGAAAACATATATTTTTTATTTTTTTTCTGAATTTCAGTATGCCAGGGTGTGCAAAAGTTGTGATTATATATCACAACAAATATGTAAAAATATCATTGATCTACAATTATATGTTGAGGTG
>JAQIWH010007151.1:0-11841 GCA_034695005.1 Cryptops parisi
CCTCCCAATCACGCTCCTCCACGTCCCGTCATCGACCCCCACATAAGCATTTAAGTCCCCAAGAAGTAGTATAGAATTGGTGGATGGCAATGTTTCTAATGCCTGTTCCACTTTATCTAGAAAAGCAGGGTAATCCTGCTTACTGTTAGGTGCATCCCCTTAGTTTGATTTCGGAGATGCCGACTATATCTAGTCGATATTTAGCAGCCTCTTTCACTAAGCTTCCTTCACAGCCTCCTTCCAGTTTTTTTTGTCACGCAGTGATTTAACGTTCCAGATACCTATATCAAAATGTGTGGACTGTTGTCGAATCCGTGTTGGTCCATCCTTCGTGCCATTGTAGCGTTGCGCACCCCCACCACCCACAGGACAGGTTGCGGGCAGGGGCGGTGCACACCTTCTGGCCAAGGGGGGGAGCTAGGGGGGAGCTTTTTATATTGCTAGATTTTCAATAAGCGTATATATATATTTTTTATAACAAAACGATAAAGCAAAAATATACATACCATAGTTTCATTGTTTCATTCATGTCATGTGGATTCAGTTAGGGGTCTGACACCATGGGGGTAGATTTTCTCAAATTTTTCATTCAGGTTCTCATCGTTTCTCCTGCTTCACAAAACGCTATTTTATTTTTATCATCCTGATCACATCATCATTTCTGTACCCTCTGATTTAAGTCTGAGGGCCAAATGACACAGCCGTATGGCCAGTCAGTACCCTCGTAAAAAAACCAAGTAGGCTTACCTACTGAAAATAATCGGCTTGATTTTATTGTTTGAAATAAAATTTTGTTTGATTTTAGGTTTTAGTTGGGCATACAGGTTCAGTTACATGTGTCACTGTTGCGGTATACAATCATGCATTGGTGTTTTCTGGTGCTGATGACTGCCGTGTTATAATTTGGGATCGCCTGACAGGAAATGAGCTACACAATTTGACTGGGCACCTTGCTTCCATAACAACCATTGCTGTAACAGTTGATGGAAAAACTCTTGTTTCAGGTAAAGTAGCTACCGTTGAAAACAGCAGGTTGATCTGAGAAATTAATTTCAAATACACAAAAGAAAATATTAATATGATTTTCTAGGATCACGTGACATGACACTAAGGGTCTGGAACAGCAACACTGGAGAGATGCTTTCGCTGCTTGACATGCACGTTCCAGTGTTGCAAATAGTAATTTCTTACGATGCAGCTCACATTGCAGTCATGTTGGAAAATTGTAAGCAGTTACCCTTATTATGTCTTCACAATCATCCAGTGGTAAATGTTGAAGAAGCTGTGGCAATGACAGTGGAAGAACGTGTTGGTGAGTATTCTCAAATGTAATCTATTTTTCTTATATTACATATGGTTGTGGTTTTAGCTGTTCTCAATACTGTTATTTTTGGTAAAAAAAAATTGGTTTGTACTTAATTAACTAACCCGAGCATTATAACCTAACCTAATTTTAATATTTTTCTTGTAATTTTTTTCTATTTAAGCATGCTATTCATATGCATGTTTTACGCTTTCTATATTTTCTTTTAACTTTTTTTCATGTTAATTATTTTTTGCACAGTTACACGATTCTCTTGAAATCGTGTAAATCAACACATCATGACAGTATGTTAGCAACTCCAACCAGATCAAACAAAAAAGTTCTAGGACATACACTACTAGCTGCATCGATTTAGTGCATGCTTACAAAATCAAATGGCAAGAAGGTTCTACAATAGCGAAGAGTTTCTTTGCGGTTTTTTAAGTGAATTACTTTCAATTATTGCATAGTTATAGTGGCTTAAATTTATGTTCAAGTTTTGATGTTCATTATTCTTTGTGTAGTTAGTAAGCTTACTATTTTATACAACTCGTCAGTCTCACTTCATGTTATGAAATTCTTAAACGGCATACTGTCATTGTTAACAATGATACATGTAACATTTCTGATATTGTTAGCATGATAGTTATACAGTGAAAATATTATGGTTATTAATTAACTGAATATGTTTATGATAATATAATTAAAGCTTACAGAACACCTTAGCATGACGGGAAGGTTTTTTTTTGTGTGTTTTTGGTTTATTGTTTGTTTTTATAATTTTTAACGTCTCTGCAAAAAGGAATGTAGGCCTACAATTCCACATGCAATAGACTCTTGATTAGTGCACTAATAATGGAAAATGTTTGTGTTAATCCGTGAGATACAAAGAGATGTAGAAAGAGAAATCGAGGACATTTTGAAAACAAAATTGTACTAGGCCTATTACATGAAAATAATGAATAGCAAACATGAGCATGATTCGCTACCATGAAGTACTGTAGGTACATATCATGTTATGTTACCAATAAGAAAAAGGAATTGAATTAAAAATCAACAGAAAATTTCCTTATCTTTGACTGGGTAGCATAAAGGTAATACAATCTCCTTTTTGCTTTCTTGAAAAAAGCCTTTGGAAGGAAGGCGAAATGAAGATTACAATAAGTTTATGCTACTCAAGTCAGTTAAGGTGGGAAGGAAATTTGATTTTTATTTCAATCTGTTTTCATTGGTTGTATACAATATACGTGCAACATACTATAAGTACATCATGCTATTCATTATTATCATGTTGAAATACAGTAGTTTTTTCAAAATGAATCTTACTTTTTTCAAATTGTTATTGAAGTCACTTTTTCTGGGGAATCAAGTAGATTCCGTGCCCAGTCAGACAGTAGCTTGCACAGGGACTGTATGGTTGTACCAGCCCTGATTGGAGTAATCCTGAGTTTGGCATTAATCAATTTCCCATATACACTTTTGCTTAAATTGATGATTTAAATTATAACCACGTTTATATTGCTATTTGATTATTTACATTTAAAAATTTATCTGAGTTGAGTTCGTCTTCTCCATTTGAAGTTTTGTGGCGATTATTTACAAATCCGACTAATCGAGAGTCAACTGCACTGCATTTTCAATTTGATGCTCAACTATAAATGAATATAATATGTAGGCTAGTAAAGATTTAGCTAGCACATTAAAACACGAATAGCAGCATAATTGTAAGTGTTCTGAAAGCATATTGGTTGAGTATGTAGGATGTAGCATGAACATTTGCAATACAAAAACTTTATCATTTTTTATCTACTACATTTATAGTAGATTAGAATGTTAGTTGATGCTATCAACTTGATAGTATGTCATATATGTGAAATTGCTTAGTTTATGCAAATACACCTTGACACAGTGGATAGAAAGTTTTATTTTACATCAGTTGTTAACGAACCATTTGACCTAAGTGAGAAACTTAGAATGTTGATATGAGGAAAAACCAGCAAAGTGCGAAAAGTAATTAATTGTGGTGTTTATGGTGTGGTGTTTCTGTCAGACGGCTCATGGTCAGATGTTATACCCAGGAAAGCTCCGCACCGCCTTCTCCACAAGGAGATGTCACTCGACACCTATACCTGGCAAAAGAAGTATGGTGGCACTCCCACCAAGCGCAATTCTACCATAAGTTTAGAGGACTTTCAGGCTATGGCTGCAAGCGTCGTTGCCAATTGGGATAAAGTTAACAAGAGCAGCACTGCCAGTTCGCAAAGCTCTAGCATCTCCGACATCCACAGCATCCAGTCAGCTGATTCAATACCGCCTCACTTCACGATGGTCGCATCGGCAGCTGTTACCCAGGAAGCTGCAACCATTTTAAATGTGCTCCATTCCACACTTGGTAGAGATGAATGCAGTAAAGAAGCAGGGATGCTAGTCAATAGGGAACCTAATCTTGACGTTGCACCATGGGAAGCCGAGAGCTTTCAACAACGGCAAGGCCCAAAAGATATACCTTGGCGGAAGCGTAACAGTAACATTGAAAATTCAATGGTGTGCATCATCATGTAAGGTAGTGGTGATAATTGATGATATAGGGGAGTGATGATATTTGTTACTGTAATTTTTTTAACATATAATGTGGTGAAAATTAGAGATGGTCTTCCTACCTCATTTGGAGGGTGTTCACTTTTCTATCAACAAGCTCCATTATACCCTTATATAACGCTTATAGATTTTTGCCAATTTTGTTTTAATGTTTCACATTCAAACAATATAAGGAGCAGCAAGTTACCAATATGATATTAACTTACTGTATATGAGCATTTCACTGACAACTACACTATTTACATAATACCATATGTGAAGGGGTCCGATACGAGGGGCATCCGAAAAATATGTGAATATTTATTCTTATCAATACAAAACCGTTTGTATGATTGTATGTATGCATGGAATTATTACTACTACTTTTATTGAAGGGCTGTCAAATCTGATCTGCATGTTAAGAGTACAATTGTTGCTTCAGCATGATAACAATGCTCCGCTGCATATCGCTAAGACAGTGCAAGAAGAAATCGCAAAGCAAGTGGATTGTTCTATTCTTCCAAACCATTTACAGGCAGGACTTGACACCTTCAGATTTTTATCTTTAGCTCCAATACAGGATAGTCTTCATGGCCAGCACCTTGAGAGCACGATAGATTTGCAAACAACTGTCTGTATGAGTAAAATATTTTAGCAACTTAGCAACTTTTAGCAATTTTTAGTTGGTTTCTTCACTACTGGAATGAATCAATCTGTTGACAGGTGGAGAAAAAGCATTTTTGTGAATGGAGATTACATGGAAACATGACTTTGACTGTTTGTAGAACGGCATTACACATGTCACTATCATCCTATATATTTATATCTCTCCTGCAATTGATAAGAATTAAAATTCGGATACTCTTTGGATGCCCCTCGTATAAATACTACATGTGCAAAAACTTCTATGTATTTACATTCATAACAACATTTATCTATGTTTACAGTTATGAAATGTTTCTACACAAACTAGTCAATCATATAAACAGGGTTACAATAGTTTAATGGTGTTGTACAGGGTGTATGGTGACATTCGCTTTATTTGCTTTTCCAAATTTATCAGGGGTAACTTTAACTTAAATATAACTTTGGTAGGAAGTTTTAGAATATGTTCAGGGGGAGGAGGTCCAAAGATTTCAGGAGGGGTTTTGAAGTGAATTGTGCATTGTTTTCTCATTTAGTGACCAGTTTTTTTTTTATTACACATTTTTGGATTTCGGGAGCTTAAACTCCCAACTCCTTCCCTCCTCTCTGGGTGCACCTGTGGTCTGTATACATGCCTGGGTCTTTAGCCCTAACTATTTTTTTATTTGGTGCTTCTTTTCTTTTCTTCAGTGATGGGCAGTAGTTCAACTACTAGTAGTTGACCTACTAATTAAACTACTTTTATAGTAATTACTGAGTAGTTTTATATAAAGTAGTTACAACTACCTAGTTCAATTACTTTACATGATAGTTAACTTAACTATGTAGTTTAACTATTACCAATAATGCTAATAAATAACTACTGTAAATTTTCAGAAATTTACAGTGCAAAGTTTTACATAAATTGTTTGAAAAGTTGATTATTTTGCAAACTGCATGCTATGTAAAGCTAATCCGCCAAAGTTGAAACAAATAATAAAATAATTATGAAAACATATAAACATAATGTTAACTTTTTATACAAGCAAGTTTCCACAATTAAGAAGTAGTTGAGAAAAGTAGTTACAATTACTCAACTACTTTAAAGTAGTTAGAAAAGTAATTGTAATTACTTTTACAAAATTGTAGTTAACTAGTAGTTACAATTACTTTATTTAGTAGTAGTTAGTAGTTGAATTATTTTTAAAGTAGTTGGTGCCCATCACTGCTTTTTTTTACATTTGCTAAACACATGCTTATTTCACTTAATGGTCATTCCATCCCTGGATATTAGGTGGTTTAATTTTTCAATTCAGTAAAAATTCGCCTCTTTGTCATCGAGTGATGATTTAATCATAAAATTAAGCATAGGTAAAACATGTCTTTCAATAACTAAGCTCATTAACTCATCTTGTCACCATAACAGAAACATAAGTATACAGCTAAAAAAACTATTCTTAAACATCAATTTGTGATAACTTGACATGGAATAGGCAAGGCATTCAAAACTGGACTTGAATTGCAGACATTCCTTGAATTCAAACCTATTCTAATGATTAAAAACCCAAAGCTCATTACACAATTAACATACACGTACTATATACCGTTCATACTGTATATTGAAACTTACATTTCCACTCACAGTTTTACATTTTGTTAGTACAGAGCATCATAAACACAAGAGCAGCAGCATAACCACTATTAATAAGTTTTTTCTTCTGATGTTTGGGCTGGCATTACATAGACACTTACAAAAAGTATCTACAGCATTCATCTGAACTCATTCTATGTAATAATCGAAAATCTATGATACCGGTGATAAATATTTGTCTTATACAAGTAACAAAGCATAAACTTTTAGTTTTTGTACCGGTAACGTTATAGTTATCAACTGCAGATATGGTACATGATTTGCTCCATTTAACTTCAATCAATTGTTTTATCTTTCGCCATTCGAGGCACCCAGTATGATAGTGCAAGTCCTTACTGAGTCGTCGTGTGGTTAGCATTGTTTTGGTTGCATTACTTTTCTGCCAACGACTGAAATAAAATGAGATTTGTAAATATCTTCATGTGTACATTAGCTCACCAATGTATCTACTGGAATTCCTTTTCTAGAGATTCTTTATTTACTTTATTGCAAATGCATATTGTTGAATTCTTTATGGTGTTTTAGAAAACCCATTCATTGTTTGTTTAGGAATTACATACAGAGGGGTCATTTGGACTCTTTCTATAAAAACACAACGTTAAAAAAAACAACTAAAAGAAAGGTTGTATGGTTGGAACCACAGGTATATACTGTAATTATTAATCCTCATGTGCCTTTAAACATTACTTGTATTTTTTGACCTATCAGCTCTTCTCAAACTTGAAATGACCAGCACCAGTGCTTTGTAACATCATTGTAATAGTTCTGTTTAATAGAACTATTTGATAACATAGTTTAGAAAAAGTTCTGGTTGATGTTTTATACATGAGATTAACAGTGATGAATCATGCAGAATGCATGACATTTGGTAAATTTGGCAGATGATACATTTTTAATACCTATGCAAAGTATTTGACATACGGTACAGCAAAACTCCCCAAAATGAAAGATACAGATAACTTTGCATTTGCATACCCTTTCGTTTATATGCTTGCAATATAACATACAAATTCTTCAGTGATGCAACTTTGAAAATCTGTAAACTAGTTGTATACAGTATTATGCTTTGTCTGCAGCAGTGGTGTTTTGGACACAATGATTTACTACAATGATCAGTTTTTTGACATGATCTACAATGGTACCATGAACTAATAATCTGCTTTGTCGATTAAAAGTGAAAAATAAAAGCAAGTATAGGAATTCAACTTTGAGCTTTTTTTTTATTAGTTAAAGCCTGTGCTGGTTCGAGATATTTTGGCACCCTGTACAACTGAGCACTTGCTTTCCCCCTCCCATACTATCCTGTCCAGGATTTTAAACGAACAAAAACAAAGCAACGATACTTTTCTTTTAAAGATGAACACCATATGTGGCGCTAGTGATAACTAGCAGTGAATGTGTGATGGATACGTAAGCTATTGTATACATTTACATATTTTGGATTTGAAATTTGAGACAAAAGCAAGTTGATGCAGAATTAGGGGCTAGAATTGTACCATTGAGCATTGCTTACCTTACTTCTCATTATTGAATCACAATTGAGATTTTATTCTTACATAAAGTATGCCTTCTGAACCTTATTTTAGTGAAATTCTGCAAACATGTCACTTGCTGCTTCACTTGGAGCAGAAATGAAAACGGGATTGATTTTTGGCACTTTTTGTAATAAGTCTGTGTGTGTGTTTTTTTTTCAGCATTTTCATGCTGCCTTTTGCAATTTCCGCTTCTGCTATTTTTTTACTCATTATTTGAGTGTAAGACACCCAAAATGACCGGCTAAGTAAGAACATGTCTTTTTTGGGAGAAGATTTGACAACTAACTATTACATAAAAGAGGAGAACTCTGGGAGAGCACCCAGCCACATAATGAGTGGTGTCAGGGGGACCTATGTCCCCCCATAAAAGGACCATCTGTTTTGAAATGAGATCAGCGTCAGTTGAGAGCTGGATGGAAACTGTTTAACGGCACTTATGCTAGTATCCCTTAAAATGCATAAATTGAATATTGTTTTAGACTATTCTATAGCCTAAAGGCATTGAGTTGCATATTTGCACTTTCAGACTTTTAGGAGCAAGAATATGGAACGCTATTATAATAAATCTTTTATTGTCATTTCACTTTCTGGTTTACGAAACAATGGAAAGAATACTGATATTGAAATGGTGTAATCACTGGCGAATTTAAAGGGGATCTAGCCTTCCCAGAACGTGTTTAGTTCATTGACGTTCTTAATACTGTATGGATGTTTTTGTGAAAGTACGAGACAAAAACAGCTAAATTGTGCATTTTTTGGGTCTAAACACGCAAACACTCATTTGAAGCTTGATTTGCCACGAAAACTGTAGTAATTTTTAGATATTTTCGTCAAAGAATTTCTGGTGAACTACCCTTCCCCCTAGAAGTCGATTCTAAATTTGCCACTAAGCATAACCCCATTTTAAAATTAGCCTGTAAATTTAGGCCTGCTAACTTAAACTATCCATTTTTTTGCAAAACCTGTTGATTTTCCTTTGATAAATATACAGTTGTTCACTGTGTGAGTCCCTGTGCAGAAGTTGTCCAATGCTTGCCACACTTTTGAAGATCGAAAATGTCAGGGGATTGTGTCAGTATGATGCAACATGATCTTATTAAAAATGTCAGGCTTATCCAATTGATCTGATTGTTTAACAAGTTATAACAAGTGTAGTTTTATAAGTATCAGTGGGCACTAAATGACATGCCGAACAGTCAGTTTGCCTCTTAAACCTAATACCCATCCTTATGTGGTTAAAGATCATTAAAAACACTAACCTCTAGTGTCTTTGAAGACTATTCATTAATTTGAGCTTTTTCCATGCCAAATTCAGCTTTAGTTAGTGAAGCTTTTGACTAACAATTATTCAACAGAAAATGCATCAGCTATGTTAACCGGTATCATACTTTTGTATTATAATTTATAAAGAAAATTTAAATTTTAAGTGAATGTATTGCCGTATTGTTAAGGAACTATGATATATTACAGCAGGAAGCATCTAGGCTGTTGGATAGCTAACAACTCAAAATAATGAGGAAAAACGTCCAATTCAACACTAGGTACCACTACATAAATAATGCAATTCAATTGTTTAGTAACTAATGAGGCATGTCTTTTTAAGAATGGAGGATATGGTATGAGAGCTAACAATGTTTATGTAACTTCAATGCTTTTAATGCTGCAGTCTTGGCACTTGTGAAAAAACTTTTTCGGAGACCCAACAAGGGGGCACAGACTTAAAAAAGTGAAATCTGTAGCAACGTGCAAAAAATAAGCAAAAAGCAAATTTTGTTTACTTGTAAACAAACAAATCAATGTTACCCAGAAAAACAAAAACTGGGGCTAAGTTCACAATACAGCTTTTTTCGCTTATAAGTGTTAACAAGTCGGTCACGTTGGAGCAGTAAGCTCTCTCAAGTGGACTAGTGACGTCATCGCGAAGGCAACCAGTTCCTTTTTCAAATGCTCACTCAAGCCCTACTTTTTCTGGTTTTTTCTGGTGAGAGCGTTAGCGCTAACTGGCGCTTACGCTCAAAGAGAACACAGTTTAAGTGCCAAGATGGCTGCTGCCATCAAAATGGCAGCACAGCTTCTTTTGTGATTTTTGGCAATTTATTTTATAAAAACTTATAAAACTGAACATATTTCGAAGAACCGGACTTTATCTTCAACAGAATTGCAATTTTGAAATATTTTAAATTCTAACTGAGAAACAACATTGCTTCGTCTGCCATCGCCATCTTCACGTGCTATCAAATGCTTAAAAATGCAAAAGTGACCGAACCCTTGTAGCGCTCGTTAGCGCTCACACACCAAAGTGGAATGCGTTTGTAAGCACTTTTAAGGGTGAGTGAAGTTAGCAAAAAAAAGCTGCATCGTGAATTTAGCCTATGTAACAGGGCTCAGGCCCCATAACTGACCATCAGACTAGCCTCTACTAATTTCTACTAGTTTTCCCTGCCTTTTGTCAGCCCTTCTCTACTTACTACAATGGATAAAAAAAAGTTTTTGCTTTTCCAAGTATTGTATACAGCTGCAAGCTTTTCCTAACCCAATATGTTCACTAATAAAATGGTTAGTCTTAATAAGCTTGTATCATTTCAAATAGTAGGCCTATATATCATTTGTCAGTATTCCTGCATTGGTAATTAAAAGTATACTTGTCACTGTCGTCAGCATTTTATCTTGATGGCTTTAACAAAAAACGTATCTTTGTGGTGTCAGTATTTCATCCTCAACACAAGGCTTATATATAACTTTTCCATTTTTTATGAAGGTTTTATGTGTTAGCTGCTAGCTTGCTAGCTCATGCACTGAAGTACAACATTTTGTGTTAATGTAGTAACAGATGTTTCAGTTTGTTTCATTGTCTTGAGAATTCACATGCAGCTACATTATTTTCAAATCTTCTGCATGTTTTATTAAAGATGATGAAAGTTTGTGAAAATGCTAGTGGTTCAACATGATAGTTTGAGAAGCTCTGATATTACACATTGTGTGATATAATTAAATTTCAATATGTATCTAGTCATGTTAACATTCCAAAGTTTATATGTTATTTTTTGTGATCACAAAACTGTAATATGACTTTTCTTGCCGTTTGCATTTAGTGAAATGTTTTCTTTAGCAGCAGAATATCTATTTTTCACCAGTTGGCGTATTTAGAGTGTAAAGTAGAAGTGATGTTTCTTTATTTAAAATAATGAAAACGTTCATTTAGTCAAGATTTTTGGCTAATACTCTATGCATCACATAATATACTGTAAATTGTAATTTATCTCAGATTTTTATAAACTCTGGAGATTGAAATCCACAAATATACGCATGAAAACTTGAAATATAATATTGAAATGAAATATAATATATTGCTAATACTCTAAGCTATCTTTGCAGAGATTTGAAACTTTGTTTTCCTTAGGAAACAATGCTGGATGCATTCATAGTTAAAATAAAAACAAACCACTAAGAATTTGTTCAACCCAAATCTGAAAAGTTATTTTTCAACATTAACATTTATCTTAATGTTTCTTTTTCATACCAGAATTAGCCTGAATTTTGTGAAACTTAATAGAATGTGTTTAGCCATGTTGTAGCTAGTTATAATATTTTAGTTTTTAACCAAAGTTGTATTTTTATGCATGTTGGTCATAAAACAATCAATGTCACAGAGTTATGGAATGCTATTTGTTGTATTGTTAGAGGAGACTTCATGCATGTGGTTAAAAATACATTTGTTCAGTATTAAATCCCTCATTTCACATTAAAACCTGATTTACCCCAGTTTCAAATATGAAAATTGTAAGTGATGAACTCCCCATCATATCACTCCCTTATGTTTGTCATGAAAATAAACTTTTCAATTGTTTGTGTCGAGTTGTTTAATCCTATGCAATTCTGGTGTTACTCTATGAGAGTAGGTCCACTGTGACTTGTCATCTAAATTCATACATAAATGTATGACTTGTCAGAATAAATTCACATACTTCTGGCTGTGGTCCAGTGAGTGTTACCACTTTTTCGAAAGGGTTCACTGGGACCAGTGCTCGAATTGGAAAGTTATATCAACCGGAACGCACAGACTGCCTCCCTGCTCCCCCCCTTTTTTTTTCTTCACTGTCAGTTCGTCTCCTAATTTTTTGTCCACCAATAATGAAATAGAAATTGTTTAA
>JAQIWH010007152.1:0-11840 GCA_034695005.1 Cryptops parisi
GACAAACATTTGTACCGTACCTATACAAAAGTAAGGAGAACTTGTAATCGATTATACCTACAATGACTCCACTCCCTGCATCACGTTCTTGCATTACAGCGAAAACAACGTTTCGTTGGCGACACAAAGACATTGAGCGCCATCGAGTGACGAAACCATTCAACTGTCATTCAAACTTTTGACATTGTTTAGTTTTTGTTTAAACAGTTTGATCCGCAGCATTGTTTTTTTTTCTATAATTAAACTAAACTAAAACAAAACTAGCAACTCCTAAGAAAAATTTTGTTCCCAAAAATGTTTAATCTCGTTGTCGAAATGTCGCGAAGCATTAGCGCGTGAAACAAAAGGCCGTTTGGAGAGTTATTACTATTTAACCGCACAAAAGTTTACCATACAAACTAACATTCGGCTGTTGTTACTACTACTACTACTACTATAAAAGGTCTTCTTCAGTGGCCCCTTTTACGGGTCACTACTCTTTTCACAGCATTTCGTTATCGGGAATTCATTATTCGCACCTCGGTTATTCTCTCTTCTCTTTCACTCTCTCATAGTGTTTGGTTCATTTGCCAAATCTGCAGTAGCGTGGAACAGGTGATAAAAGAAATGATAAATTAAGCCAATAATTTTCTTTGCTAACTGCTGCAATAGCTTATCTGATTAAAAATAATAACCTCAGATTTGATTGTTGAAGATTTATTTATTTTTTTGGCTTATGCTCTCTTGTGATAGAAAACTTAAACTAATTTTTGTTAGTGTAATGTTAATCCAGTATGTTGGTCTGTTTTGGCAACGTATGAAATATAAATACCATTTTGTATACAAAAACTTATGTCACGTAATCTTACATTAATTATAAAATGAGTATGCTTTTTGAGAATACGTTTCAGTATAGTTTCATTTTATGCGAATTTAGATTTTGTGATGTTTTGAGTTATTCGTGATTTATGCGAGTTTTGGGTAATTTCATTTTTTTCGATTTGTGCAATTTTCGATTCGATTTTTTTGTTATATTGGACTTGTGCCGTTTCACGGTTTTCACTTTATGAAATTTTTGGTACATTAAACTAAACTATACAGTATATTATCATAAACACCTGTAAATGGTAGTATACGTTCAATTCCCAGTTCACCAACTCACAAACTCACAAGTGAAGCTAATAAAAAGCAGTATAAACCTAAATTCAGACCTGATATTTGACTAAAATCTTGTCTCACGTAACTATTTCAATGCTAATTTGCTAAAAGAACAGGACATTATATACGTTATTTTGATCAAATAGAACTAGGAATAAAATAGAAGGTTCGATAAAATAAAATAAAAATAAATTCAACATAGTCAACTTGAATGTTCCGCAAGGCTGGCTGGCACAAATAGCGCTAACGAATGTTGCACAGCAACATGAGCTAAAACAGCAACTGTAACGATTGTTGCGAAGCAACGTGAGTTAAATCAACAAATTGCGTATCTAATAAAAATGTAACACTTTTCCGTCATTATTGACGGGCTACTTACTAGTTTTATGATATGATGCAAGTGATTTTTTGTTTTTCCAGTGCTTTCTTATAATAGCAACGGTTACGGTAGGGTTTGTTGTTAGTTTTCCTTGTTGTTGTTGTTGTCGTTCAGCTATCATGTTGATAGATGTCAACAGATGCAGATTTTTGTTTAGTATTATTTTTTTCACTTTTATTTGACTTAGGTAAACAAAAACAAAAATAGCTTTCTTTCTTCGGGTTTTGCACCTGTGCGGGGTAAAAGTGCGTTTCTTTTCGACAACGTGCAGGAAAGCCACCTGCGCCGACCTAATTGAGCGCAGCTTCTCTCACGCGGGATTAATTAGGGAAAAGAGGGGGGAGGGATAAAAAATATATATATATATAAAAGAAAGAAACGAACCAAAGCACAAGTCTGTACGGAATAAACAGGAATCCAACCAATGAGCAAAGAAGCAGTTAATTTTTTGGAAAATGCCATTAATACCCCCGGCTTCTCGCTTCGTTTCCTCTCCTTTTTTCACGCTTCACTGTGTTTCTCTCACTCACTCTTCTTTCTCAACAACTCCCTTTGAAAAGCCCTGATGAAGCTCTTTTTCGAATCACCTTACAGAAAGTAAACACAACCACCTCCTCAGCAGCTCAATTAGGATGGATTAAGGTTTCCCACACCGAAAACACCTAGGCGATCCCTTTGGAATCCCTCACGTTTTTATTTTTTTTGTATATATATACGTACATATATTATTATTTTTTTTCCTCGGTAATTTGGGGATGCGTTAAAAGAGATATGAAATCCCAACGAGCAAATAGAAGGGGTTTTAGAAATTAGTGAGACGTGCAATTAACAACGTTAAGCTTCAACGTTATCTAAAACAATATTATGTACCAGCGCTTTAAATGCTATAGAAAGATTTTTCAGATTTCAGCTTTGTGCGGAAACTATAGTCCCGTGAACTGAAACTATCTGTTGATACGTGGTATCCCAGAATTAGCTCATCTATTTTTTATCAACTTGGACGAATTGATCAAAAGTCAGCCATGTTTATTATTTAATTATTATACAGAAACAGATTCATAAATTAATCTTTATTGAAAAAGTTCAACTGTATTTCTGCAAATTTCAAATCTATCCTTTAGCATTGTAAAACACATTCTTAAGCATCTCAGGAGTTATGTCTTACACTCCACTGTCAACTGAATACGTTCTTTAAGTTCAGCTAAACTATAACTGATTTTTTTTGGCAATTGACCTTTGTTTTTATGAAATTTTATGCAAAGAAACCCAGGGGTGACAAATTCGGAGAACGTTGATTCTCGGACAATGAGTGCATAAAATTATAAAATAATTTATATCTTTTTACATTTATAACACATATTAGCCATCAATAAACATGAGTTTTAAAAAAACAGTCCCATATTACAGAAATAAATACGGTAGCTAATTCTGGGATACCCTGTATAATAATAATAATAATAATAATAATAATAATAATAATAATAATAATAATAATATAAAAATATAATTGCGTGAGTGGGTTGTATGTGACCGTAACAACACAAATATAAACAGTAAACGAACGCTAAAGTTATAAACAATGATCTGCCTGAATGAGAAATATAGCCCATTATTACTATAAAAATAAACATCTAAGTTTATTAAGTTGCGTCATCGTTATTCACATATCACATGTCAGTACCGGTAACGGTAGTAATAGTAATACAACAATGAAATGCATAACGTAAGGCAAATTTAAATTACAACAATGAACTGCGTAATAAACATAAGCTGTACTGGTAACCAATGAGATAGTAAACTAAAAATTGTAAAAACACAAGGTTTGCATCTAGACACCCCGTGGTTACCATACCAACCGGGGGGTGGGGGTATTTCTAGCTGCTAATACTTAAATATGCTTTCACGTAGATATATGTATATTTTTGTTATTTTTATAAAAATGTTTCCGTAATAATTTTAATTTCTAGTTATTTCTCATATTTATGTACCAGATGCTAATGTAATAATGTCGAAAAGAATGTTGAATCTGAATCAACTCACTTCCCGTGCTACAGCATTGGGTAGCTCCTAGTAGTCGCATAAAGTAGTGTAAACTTAACATACAGTTTCGGTATAGTTTAGGTCCATAAATCATCTAATGGGATACATATTAGAATACATATACGATATACCTACTATTGCTTTATGATTTAATCGCAATTAGTATGCTTAATTTAACTCGTTCAGACAACACGTCTCTAATATAGATAATACGACTTATACAAATAAGCTAATTTTAGTTTTATCTTGAAAAGCATGACGTCTTGACAAGATTGTAAAATATGTTCTAGTTCTAGAGTTGATGTGTAATTATTTATTTTTTAATGCATAAATTATTATTTATTGCATAGAACTACATTATTACATAAATATCAGATACGGAGTATATAATTCACTAATATTTAAAATAGTACATGTATTTGACTGGCATTAGAATTTAAAATGCCAGATGAACATTTTATGTACAGTAGTAAATGATGATAGGCGTAATATTTGCATATTTGTATAAAACATGTATAACCGTTATAATATATTATATAGTAATAATATCTATAAAATATGGTAACCGTATAATAGAATTAAGCCTAAATTTGCAATCAAATAATTATGACATCATATCGGTATACTTAATCATAGTTATACGAGATAGTATTGTAGTTGAATTTGGACTAAAAATGAATGTAGTGATTAATTTTAATTAATTTCTGATAACCACAGCGAGGTGATGGTTTAATGAAACGAAATAATATGACTTATTATTATTATCATTATTATTTTTGTTTGTTTACTCATGGAAATTTATATTTTTGAGATTTGAAGACCAATGACTTTGCTCATTCAACTTTGATAAAAAAATTTTCATCTCCTTCCGTTGTGTTTTTGGGTCAAATCCAATTTAAATTGCGCATTCAAATTCAGTAGAGCGTCGATTATCCGAAAATCGATTATCCAGAAAGTCAGTTACCCGAATACACTCCGGATTAAATAGGGTCATGTTTTAAAAAGGTTTGTCTAGTTTAATCTTGTTTAAAGTAAATTTTACCGATACTTTTTTTTTTTACTAATTCCGTCAATTATATCAAATAATAAGTAAAGTATAAGTAGTAAACCTATTACATGCATATTGGTTAATTTTAATTTTTCATGACAAAAAAGTTTATTTTTCAAGGAAAAATAACCTCTGATGAAAGCTATCTGTAAAAATAAATATCGAAGTACACCGTATTACCTTGCCACCGGAAGTTTAATTTGGTTCGGATAATCGACATTCTTAACTGGTAGTAAAACATAATCCACTTACCGTGCAGATGCGTTGGTTTTTTGATGGAAACTGCAATGGAATCTGTTTCACAAATTTTTGTTAAAATTCTTTTTTTTTGTTCACTAGGGGGTTTATTTTCTCGTGGGGGAGGGTTTATGCGTTGTGTGAAAAACACAGAATTTTTTCTGAATGTCAACTCTGGATGAATAGTCAGCAAGTGGAGCGAGACGATACGTTTCGCTGATGTTGGCGGTCACGATTTTTATACAGAGCTGGGGGGTTTGCACGAATGTGTGGCTTGGGTTAAGATTTTTGTCAACGGCTCGTTGATTGGTCGATTTTGCTGCTTTTAAGTTGTTGCCGCTACCACACGCTAGCAGTATGACCGTTACTACTACAACTACAACACTGCTGCTGCTACTATTAGAACAGACGCTGCTGGCAAAGCGCTCGCCACCATCTCGACAAGCTACAGGGGAAATGAAGTAGTCCCCAGTCGACACAACCAACTAACCCTACTCTCCATCCCCCATAAAATGCCACGCCCACAAAGCGTCCCCATACGTCTGACACGTTCACCAACTTGTCAGTCGACAAGATTTTAGTGTTCCGTACAGATTTGAATAAAAACATTGGAATAATATTGGTATAGCCTAGAGTATTTTTATTGTTAATGTCAATCGCAAGATACTCCTCCTTCCCCCAGTGAACTTAATGATTATCTAATTATGTTCATTATTCTACACAAGTAAAAATATTCTTAAGTTCAAAAGCATATTCTTTAAAAACGTTTCACTTGTGTTATTCAATGTTAATTTATTTAATATGCATATATAAATATGCCTACAAAAAAACTTAAGCCTACATATAACTTAAACTTAGGCCTATATAACTTATTTTCATTCATATTCATTCGTAACTTATCTATTTTCATACATTTAATAATCTCATTCTCAAGATGTTTGAAAAAATCGTGGGTTATATTGGATTTTAACGTTAAATAGTGAAAACGGTGATTTCATTTTGTATAAAGGCAATTCTCGATTTAAGTGATTTTGCTACAATGCGACTAAAAAATAATGCGAAAATTTCACATTATAATGCGATTTTGTGCGGTGGTGATTGAAAGTTCTTACGACTCCTGCTGTTTGACATATGCGATTTGCTATTCTTAGGAAATTTTTCTGAACGCATAAATAGAGTTTCTTGTATACTTTGTTGCAAAATCTATAAAATAAGTATACTGTACATGTGTATGTGTCAGCTTGGTATTATTTCACGCTTCAACGGAGCTCATGCTTTAATTGGATATTCCATGAGTTAATCAGATATTTCACGAGTTAATTAGATATTTATTCAATGAGTTAATTAAATTAGACATTCACTGGTTTTGCGCGTGATTAGCAGTTTTCCCATGTTTTAAGAAGTAGAACAGAATATCGTGACTTACTATTTTGTATTAATTAGTCACATGATAATGTAAGCTATTACTATCAAAACCGGAAATTTCACACACGTATTTCTTTATTTAATTATTTCCGACATTTATAATATTTCCAAATGATTATTCTATAACTATAAAATATTGAACTAATAATATATGTGTAAAACTATACGGGGAGAGAATGTATAGAATTTACCATATAACAACTAATTTGCAATTAAAATGATTAATCAGCAGCGTACATGAAATTAATTTTAGATTACAGTCATTATTCCCAATTAACTAAAATTTGTTTTTAATGCATGAAGCAGATAAAAGTAAATATACAGGGTGAGCTATTGGTTATGCATTACTGAATACATATAACCGATATGTAAAGTCCAGCAATGATAACAATCACTTATGAATTACAGTTACAAAAATGAATGCAACTGCATTGAATTGCGATCAATCTTATTAAATAAGTTGAAAAAAGTTGAAAAACTTTACAATTGAGTCACAAAAAAAAACAGTGACAACACTTTTAATATATTCCTGAAATTCTAACAAAAACGAGTCTGAAAATATATAAAGTACACTACTACAAGTCAAGATTGTAATGCGGGTAGTATTTATGTTCCAAAAGAAAAATACTTGAAAGGTTGTCAATAGATTTGGAGGAGCAACAACTGCCAAAGTATATTGGATGTGAAACACAATCGCCATATCATCCAACACGCTTAAAGAACTTAATCTATTCTTTTGTAAGCCCTTTCGAAATGGAGTGGGTGAAAAGTTTACTTCACCCCTCGTTCTAGTATGTCATCATTCCATTCTCCCTCATCTCTGTTGTCCCTACAGTATAAACGTGTTCAATAAGTACTGTGTATGTAGACACATGGCGATGACTGATTTCGCTCCAGTAAAAGGATCATTCTGACAGAAGAAACGAAGCGAAATTCGAGTTAAAGCGATTTAAGTAATCAGGATCTATTTTGACAGCAGATTAAACATTGGAATCGTTTGTTTTGGCTGGTAAATTAATCTCATAACAATTTAATGATGCATAGACGGATACAAATCGGAATGTGAGATTTAAGTGGAACTAGCAGTTCGAGAAATATAAAATCGGTTATAAAATGTCACTTCAAAGTAGAGACTAACGTTGTGTACATAAAATACGTATATACTTTCTACTCTATATTGTAACTAACTACTGTGTATAGACTTTTTTTATATACAATAAAAATTTTATATAGGCCTATATATCTAAATACGGTATATATTGTGGAACTTACTTGTGTCCTGTGAAGCCACGAGAAACTTATTTTTCGTGAGTACAAATACACACAAAATGAGTACATTGTACATTTGATGAAATTTTAAAAAATCGGAACGTGTTTCAGAAAGGTGAAACCTTCCTTCTTCAGCGATATTTCATAAAATTGCGCTGAAGAAGGAAGGTTTCACCTTTCGAAACAATGTTCGATTTTTGAAAAATCATCAAAACATAAAATGACATAAAATTTCAAAACTGAAGTCATAGTCAAGGTCACTAAAAGTCAGTTTTTAAAAAGAACAATATCATCATAAAATATTTAAAAGTCAATTAAACATGACGTGGATGCTAACAGTGAGCCTTGGGTAACCCCACTGCAGTTGATCCAGTCGCAGTAATTTCAAGCCACTATTGACACCCTCAATTGTCACTCAAAACTCCTCTCACCATTTCTAATGCTCGGATCGGAAATATCGCTATCTGAAACTAACACTAACTCTAACAAATGTTGCCAAGCAACATGAGTTAAAAATCAATGAATTATGTTAGTGAATTGAATGAATTTGCGTCCCGTCATTTTTGACGGGCATACAGCTAGTTTCAAAGAAATTAATTTTGAAAAAGTTTATTTGTTTTTGTTTTTTAAACTACATGTAATTAAGATTCGTAATGCAGTATGTAATCATTTAGTGGCGCCATCTGTTTACACTCTTTGAAAGCAAGCCAATCAAAAATACAAATGCAACAGAACAATTGAAAATAATTTCTAGATGTACACATCCTTCATGTCTTCTTAGTAAAATATCAACTTTCAGATTTCATTTTCTTAAGAGTTATGTCATCGTGAAATAAACATTTCGTAATTTTAGCTTCGAGAAATAAAGTAATCATCACACATGACGACGACACGTTCGACTGTTGATGTTGATTGTTTGCAAACTAAACCACCACTTACCAACGATGTGCATCTCTGCACCTTGTTGCAAGTTATCTTCACTCGCTTACCTGTTGACATGACCTGACTCTTGTCTTTGTCGCTCGACGAAGCGCTTCTCCACTCATTGATTAAGCATTTCGAACTTGACCTTTGTCTTTCCGATTTTCTACATCAAAGAACCCGACGTCGACTACTACAATGGAGAAAAAGAGAAAGATTCATTGAAGGGTCTTGGGATCTCACATCCACCAACTCGGGTATAGCTTTCAACACCTCCCTAAAATCGATTCGTTTAATCGCTCTATTGGTCCGCGTGCACACATTGGTTTTATTTTATTTTTTTTGAGAGGGTTTATTTTTCATCCATCGTTTCATAGGATACAGGAAGAGATGTGCTTGCTATTTTTTTCTTTTTATTTTCCTTTGGTAACCTTTGTCTCTTCTTCCAGTGTGGCAGGAACTCCTTCATTGGTGGTTGGTGGTGGTGGTGACAGTGGTGATGGGTCAGAGGGTGGACTAATGGAAGGAAACGTGAAACCCCACTAAGTGGAGTCTACGGAGAGATGATGGACGTAGATTACTCGCCTTTTTGGCTCCTATTCCTAAAAAAGGAACGACCCAATGGGGCACCGCAAAAACGACCCCCCTTTTCTTGTTTGAAGTAAAAGATTATTTGAATATCTATAGAGAGAGAGAGGTACCATAGAAGGTTAGAACACAAAGCAATTTGATTCATTTTATAATCTAACTAGTAAATATCCCGTCAAAAATGACGGGAAACTTACTTATTCATTTAACTCGATTCGTTACAGTTAGAGTATCGTTTCCGGTATGAGTTTTGGCATTTTCACACTTGGTGAGGTGGCGCTAGTAAAAAACACAGTGACACTGCCACACAGTGGAAGTTTCTAGAAGATTCTTGAAACTTCTAGAAGGTTGTAGAATTCTTTCTTTATGCCCAGGTGCAAAAGAAAGAACCACGTGATGTTTCTTATCCAATGGCTATAACTACTGAGGAGGAGTAGTAGAAGGAAGAGGAAGGTCGTGCTCTTTTATTAGATAGGATGTTTGATATTGTGAGATGTTTGAAATCTATAAAATAAACGCTCGTGACTTATCTGCAGGTTTCTTTATTACCTTAAGATTAATTGGTAAATTACGAAATAAATTTGTTTAAATACAAATTTTTTGAAAAAAAAGTTGTATTTAAATTTATTATATTACTCTATAGGGTTGTTTTTTTTTGTACTATATTAAGTTCGTTTTTATGAAATTGAGTAACGACAAATTTGTCCTTGTTTGCGTGAGACCTTCATAATAAAAACATTGATTTTATGACATTTAAAAATTTAATACTTTTTCGATTAGTTTTTATCTATCTAACGGTGACTGGGGTCAAAGCGTACAACTATCTATAACCATAATAATTTTGTAATAATAATGAGTAATCAAAGTCATTATCACCACTTATCAATTTCTAATTTTTCATAATTACGTCATCTGAGCTACCCGTCATCACCGAACTTTAAGATTAAAGAACACGAGCTTGTACTTATATGTCATTCATTGTGCTGTGTGTTATTTTGCGGACAGATGCTGTTGTCTCGGGTTGCATCAACCAACTCTTATCTCCGATCTATCATTTTCATGTACGCCATTTTTCCAGCAGTGGTGGAGATTAGAAAAGTGTGGCGCACACGAGCAGAAAAAGGAACGCATGAGCAGTAGTAGTTAGGATTAAAAATACTGCAGATAAGAAATATACGCTCTCATTTTTCTCCCATCCATATGGCTTAACTTTTGTACCTCTTTTGTTGACGTTATTACAATTTAACCATTAAGAGAAAAAAATGTGTACGAGAGTGGATCAAAAAGTTTTCGAAAAGAAATAATTATATATCTATTTCAAATTATCCGCGAACTTTTTGATCTATTGAGTTTTACTATGATTTGACATTTTTTGTGTCATTTTATTTTTGTGATGTAAAATTTTGACGAGGATGTAACAAACAACGTTTTTGAAAATCACAGTTGTGTTAGCATGGCTTGGTTGATATATGAAAGCCAATGACACGTTACTTCTTCATATAAAAAAAGACTTGTTATACTTTAAGCTTATGTTGTAAAGGAGTTCTAATCCGATGCTTGAAAAAGGGTATTGAAGCGTAAAAGTAGGAAAGTAACTAACAAGACGGGATCGCCCTTTTATATATTTTTCTATTCAACAACTGTTTCACGACAAGTTGCGTTTTTATACGCTTTACATTAGCTTCGCCTGTGAGTGAGGGTGTGATAAACTACAAAGATTTAAGTTCAGTTGTGAATAAAAAAAAATCAAAAGTACCATAAGAAAGAAATGATCTGCTCCCTAATTTATGTCCGAAAAAAATCTTTTCGAAAACTTCAATTTAACAAATTGGAATGGAATGAAATAGTTAGTTCTTTGTTGTACATTGTTTTACTTGAATAGTGTGCATTTTTAATAGCATGGGATTGTTTGCATTCTAAATAATCAAAAAAAATGTCATGTGTTTTTTGAAGATTAAAAGTACACCACCTAACACAACGACGATACATATCTGATGGAAGCGCGAATTTCATGTTAATTTCAAAAATTCATCCATTGTTGCAGTCAAAGTTGTAGCCAAAGTTTTGTTTAAAACTTTAAACTATGCATTCGATAAAAGCAACGCGGTTTTTTCTCGGTTTGTTGCACTCCACCTGATGACAGTATCCGGTCACAATCTGCCGCCCTTTCAACTTTCAGCTTTGTAACTCTTACAGTTTCTCCGCAACAATGAATAACACCAACCAAAGGTAAATTCTCTTTTATATAATTGTCACACCTCCCCTGATGACAATATCCGGTCGCCAAAAATTTTGCACACTTCTTCAGGGTACAATCTCTCACCCTGCCAACTATCAGCTTCGTAACCCTTACAGTTTCCCGGCACTAATGAATAACACAAAAACCGCTATATACCATTACATCCGCTGTTATATAATAAGTGAGCTTAGTCAAGCCTACATTTATTTTAGTTTACGATGTTGCACTGTACATAATTTTTAATCATTAAGGGTTATCCTCTCTTCTCTGTATCTGTATGTTTGCTATTTTTAAAAGAATTTCGGAGGTATTCATACAACGTAACTCTCTCATGAGACGAACTTTTAAACTATAAGCTACACACAGTACATATTTATTGTTTATTATCAATTTTACACCCAAGTGAGTAAACAAACAAACAAACAAAATAAACGAAGATCACATACCATGTGACTTCTTAGTGGTACTCCCGTTTCCTCTTGCTTCATAAAACCCTGTTCCATGTTTATCATCCTCATCACATCGTCATTTCTGTATTTTTGATTTAAATAAAGTCT
>JAQIWH010007153.1:0-11839 GCA_034695005.1 Cryptops parisi
GAACAATCATTCTGTTGACGACGCCTAACGGACTTCTTCAGTCGACCACAATCAGTTCCTGATCACATCTGATTGTGGTTTTCAATGTAACAATAGGGTTTTCGTAGAATTAATTTCAAGGTCAATGATAATAACACCATTGAAAACACACCTCTTATGCAAACAATGTGCATGTCTAAAACGTTTGTTCGTCACATGTTTGTTTACATAATATTTGGATGGGTCACGTTAGGTGACTCATCCTGTATATGCGAATCTGGCAACAATAGAATAATATGTGAAATGTAGACGATGTCGCTGAGGCAATTCTAGTACACACGGATATACCCTCAGGAATACTTCTACAAATTTGTTTTTAGTGATTTGTAGTCTACAAATTTGTTTTTAGTGATTTGTAGTCTAATATGCACATAATATGCATTTCACTGCATGTATATTTAGCATATACTGCATATGTTATATTTGTTTCCCTTGTTGTATTCAGGTGAACTCAAACTCTTTGTGATGTTTATTACAAGTTACAAGCTATATTACTGTAATATACTAAGTTACTGTGCCATTTTTAGAAACTGCAATATAATTTACAGTATACACCAATACAGTATACAGTACTAGTAAACAAAATTAAATGCATTATTTTCACACTGATTTTTAAAGCTTCCCGAACTATACGTTTCCTTACAACTCGAAGGTTCATTTTACACTCTACCAACATCTTTATTTTTAAAGTAACAATGTTTACGTTACCTTTCACTCTCAAAGAGCCTGAAGTAAATATACTTGAACTCAACGTTGACTGTCATGTTGAGAGAAAAAAAAGACAGTCGTGACATTTAATTAGAATGAAAAAGGTGGAAAGGCGAAGCATAAGTTAACTACTGAAAACAAAACAAAAACATTATCATAAAAATAAAGTGAAAAAAACAAATACTGCCAACTCGACCTTTAAGTTATATGTCTATTAGCCATTCTGGTGCGGTTAGGACTTTTAATGTCCAAAAGCTAATTGACCTTTCATGTCCAACTAATTACATTTTAAAGCGCAAAGTTTTATTGCGCTTACCGTTTTGGAAACAAAGCAGGAAAAAAAAAGGAAACGTTAGCACACAAGTAACTGAAATTCAATTTATAATGTTCTTAAGTGTGACAGCAATAACGTCGCCCAAGTTGGCAGTGGATGAAACACTTTTGCCTTGCAACGTTCCAAAAGTGGTAAAACGACAATCGATCAAACTACATTACTTAGCGATTCTCAAATACTACTTTTTTTTTTACTTCTTGACGTTTAATTAAAACTTTTCTGTACCGCAAAGCCTGATGGGAAATTGACGTGAGGTACACACGCACTCGAAATCAAATCCATTGAAAATTAATCGAAAGTTTTGCAAAGTCCAATAACTCTCAGCACAGAAATTTAATTTATATCGTTTCAGTTTTCAGATTTTTTTTTTCGGCAATCATAAGATATCCTTCTGTTTAATTCAATAATTAAGTGGTTAAAATAAATTTAGTAGTAGTTAAAAAATGAAGTGGATGTTCAATTAAAATTCACTTATTAGGATAGAAAATGAGAGAATCTTAAAAATAAGCCTACACAGTTGCAAAAGTGGCAAAAAAAATTCATAAATTTACAATTAAGAAATAGTTTAATGCTTAAATGTTTCATTAGAAATATAACCCAGGAGGTGAACACTGGTGGTTCATGACTCGTTACTTTGATGATACGAAGAAAAGACAAAGATCACTCTAAAAGGCATCAAGAAAAAAATATCATTGTCAAAGTTCGAATAAATGACAACTACAAATTCAGCTTCATTTTTTTGAAAATTATCTAGTTTTAACGTTAATTTAAGTTATAAATCTGACAAGAGGTGTGACTGTCTTTCATGTTTGGAATTTTTTGGATTTTATATTTATTTGTTGATTTAAAAAAAAATCCTTAAAAATGGGTTTTCGTTTATTATTTTTTGCAAAGGCTTGCCACAGCACACTAGTTAATTTAAAACCCGTAAAATTTATTTCATTTATTTAATATTTTAACTTGACCGCACAGTCGAAGCTAATGTAAGTTAGGTTTCACAAAGCAGGAGGAAACGGTAGAACCTCGAGAAAACCTGCGGTTATGGGAGTCAATAATATACAAGGTTTGTCTCTAAACACCTCATGGTTACCATACCAACTACGAGATTCATTTCTAGTTTATGCAATATTAAAACATGATTATTTTTTTTAACATTTGGGTAATATAAATTATTACTCCAGCAGAAAATGTAAGCCAGTTGTATTTCATTGTTACAACTGCTTTTAATTTTAATCCATTTGTTCACAATCTTTCAAAAAATCTCGAAAATGAGTTTTCATTCATGTCATAGTCAAAGCTATAACATCTAGCTTTATAGTGTAGAAAAGTTGCATTATCTCTTTTTATAAAAAACACTTTCTATAACTCCAGAAAGCGCTTCCAGAAAGCTTTGCGACGTCCCAGTTAGCGTTGCATGTGTCTAAGGCGCACGCGCCATTTGTTTCTCCCGCATTGAATTGCGGAAGAAACAAATGTGAAGGAGAAACAAAAAGCTAGTGTGAGTAGTCGATCAACAGCAGCCCAACGTTTCCCGATGGACGGAAAACCTATTGTTTTGACATTCCGTGCTTTTGCATGGGAAACCCATCTAGTACTGTTATAAAAGGTAAGTGTTTAACAGTTTGAATGATCTAGTAATGTGAAATTTGCATACCTTTAAGGCCACTTGTCACGTGTAATTTTTGGTGAGGCAAATTGAGCAATTGGTGCACAGCTGTGACGTCAGTCTCTTTCCGCGCCAGTTATCAATGGTCGGACATGAAGCTGGCTTAACTTGCTGCAACCAAAATTGCGTGTGACAAGTGGCCTTAAAGGTATGCAAATTCTACTCTTCATCACTAAATCTTAAAAACTGATGAAAACATATATCTTGTATAATGGTAAAATGCAACTTTTCTATAAACTCAAAAGATCCATTCCGATGTTATAGCGTGACTTATTGGTCTGAAATCTACTCGAGAAAGCATGCAATCAACGAGTTTTACTCTCCCTTAAACCTCCTAGCATGACCTTTACCAATGCCCATAGGGCCATATTATACGCAGTGACAACCTTCTCGTTGAACAGTGTACAAGAAATAACCCCCTCCCCCAATACCTTAAATTAGATCATACAGTAACAAATGAACTTCACAGAAATTTATGATCGAAAGGCGAATGATTGCTTGCGTGCTTCGGGAAATAAATGACGCCATAGTAGACAATCAATGGAATGGGTCATGGTCACGTTATTTAAAAAAGAAAAATTAACAAACAACAACGGAAACAGTAAACATATTATATATATATAAAAAAAGAGCAAACCTATTAGAACGCATAGCCTTGCGGTTAATTTGTTATGCAAATATTAGCTTCGTGAGTGTGCGTGTTTTGAACTCTAAGACATATATCACAGATTATATATAGGGAATTTAGTGATTTAGTTATTATGTTCTATTATGATGTAAACGAATGTGGTTTTCGTAAAAAAAAATGTCAAAAACATGATTAAGTTTTCAACTACTATTTTATTCATTAGAAACCTTTCAGATACTCTTAGTCTTTTACAAAATAAACAAACATGTTTCGGAGTATGAACTAATCAACATTTGTGATCATAAAAAACCAAAATACTGTACAGATATACTAGTTGTACATAAATAATGCAAAAATCCATTCTACGTGTTTCGATTTATGCGAAATTAGATTTATGCGATCGTTGAGTAATTCGATATTTGATTTATGCGAGTTCTGGGCGCAGTGATTCTATTTTTGATTTATGAAAATATTGATTTATTTATTTTTATATACGATTGTTTTTACATTGGCTTTATGCAGTTATTTATTTATGCAAAGGACTTATATGGTTCTCGTTTTATGCGTTTTTGGTACCAGTGGACTATACAGTGTATTCTCATAAACGGTTGTGAATGGCAGTATACGTTCAATTCCCAGCTCACTCACTCACAAACTCACTCACAAGTGAAGTTAATATAACATGTTTTCGGCTATCCATTCTTTAGATGAGGGGTTCCCAAACTTTCATGGACCGCGACCCACTTTTACATAGTAATACCTACCCACTTTTACATTTAGTAATACAAGCTTTAGATTCTAAACTACAAAACTAACATACTTGTACTTTTTACGTTTACAACCAACTTCATCTAATGACAAGATTGCTATAATAATGGTAAAGCGTTTATGATACTCACATTCACAAAACTGAGTAATTATTATTAGTATACACAGTTAAAGCGTGAAACTTTTCATGAAATTCCCAGTTTATGTTATTTCACAAAATATCTAGTCAAAGACTGAATTCCTGTAAATTGAAAACTATTGTAACTAATATTACAGTTAAAGTTTGAGGTTCACCATTTTATTAAATCTCTAAAGTAGTTAAAAGATTAAAGCTGTTAAAGAGCGATGAACATAAATAATATATTAATCAAATTTTCGAACAATTAAAAGTGTAAATTACATAATGAGTCACCTAGTCAATTAGATTATCTATTTCGAGAGTAAATTAGCTATTTCATACTTAAAATTAATTTTAAACTCTAACCAATTATTTCACGAAATAATCGGATTTCACGCTTTAACTCCAAATATACACAAAATACTGTGCACGTAATATACAATATAACTACAGTTAACCACGATGTTTTATTTGTTTAATGTTTTTGCACCGTTCATATTTCTTTTAGTTTACCAGTTTCAACCACTCTAAAGATGAAGAGTAACGTTGCATCTTAAACGTAAACATGTACGTTGCAGCTTTAGATATTTAATGTGACACAGTAAAAACAAAATGTCTGATTTCTCGAAACAGTTAAACACCATCGCGATTCAACTGGCTTTCTTTTTTGTTCGAATTATCTTCATAAATGCATCATATCGAATGAAAAAAAAAAAAAACCACAACGCACGAGCCTGACATTTATCGCAATTATCTCCACATACGGTTTCTCTTAACAAACAAAAAATCGTTCCCAACTTTTGCAAATTTTTCCCTTTTTGCTAACAAAACCTAATTTCCTCTCAACCACCCACCTCCCCTGCCGTGCCTTTTATTAGAACCCCTATAACAAAAACAAGTTACCTAGATTATCCCGTTTTCCTTTTTCCTTCAAAAGCCAATGCAAACCCCCTCCTGCGCAGATGAAACATAACATCATATTTTATCTTCTGACAACTTTCGACAAGGGAAGGAACGAGTTGGATTTTCATTGTTCTTTGCTGCTTTTTCGCAAGGCATGTTCATTGATTGCCTCATGTCGGATTGCGTGGGAGTAAACAGTTGACGCCGAAGGCGGCCACAAGAGCCAATCACAGTCGCCTTCTTATCTCGCTTTCAGTTTTGTTTTTTTTTTAAGAAAGAAAGGAGTACAAAAAAAAAGCTTCAAGTACTGTCGGTGAAACAGGGAAAAAAATGGCATACGAGATGGTCGGAAGATTGCTTCTCAACATTTACCTTGTCTAACAACATGTTCGACTCAATGCAAGACGCATAATGGAATATTACGGAGCAAGTCGAGAATCACAATTGGTGTCGTTTTCAACTGTATTGTAACGCGAGAAGAGAAAGTTGTTATCGCAGCTAAAACTCAATTCGGTTTACATTTGATTCCGTAAATACTGATTTTACTAAAGAATAAGAAAAACAAGTGTAACGCTAATTTGCATAATAATTTACATATATGTAACATACAGAGTGAGTCATTTATCGTGACACAACCAAGTATTATGAAAACAAAGCACGTGACGAAAAAATGTGTTAAACAAACATTGTTTGCATATGGGGGCCTTTCCAATGGTGCTATTTTCATTGACCTTAAAATTGATTTTCAAGAAAATCTCATTGTTGAATTTTAAACAATGCGTCGTAGGTCATATTGAGAAAGTTGTAGAAAGTTGTAGCCACGACCCCATTTAGTCAGAATTGACTTTTGTTTCATTTATTTCAAACAATGCAACCAAAATAAAAATTGTTATAACAATAGACAGTAAAAAAGGCACCATGCCTTTACAACAGCTTCTCTGCAAATCACCATGCTATTCAGTGAAGTTATTTCAGTTGCTGCGTGGTTAATTTAAATACGAAATTAAAGAAGTGTAACAACTATGAACTAAAATAACTACACTAAATAGCATGGGTGACGTGCAAAGAAGCTGTTGTAATTGATGGTGGGAAATACTTACCATCGCATAAAGTGCGGAAAGTGTCCACCATTCTCCGAAGTAAAGTGCAAAATCGAAAGTGCTGGACAGGCACTTCATGTCATTTTATTGAAGAAAAAAAAATCTTTCTCCCAATTTAACTTTGTTTAAAATGGGTACACAAAAAAACCCGTCTCAAAAAAAGTACACAGAGATTGTAAGTTTAGGAAACACTAAGGTATAGTATTTGGGTGAATCTCCATGCTGCGCCAACAACTTAAGTGAACTAACGTGAGTTTTAAGATAAGTCGAAAAATCTGGAAAAATATTAATCTAACCTGCACAATAAACCCATAATTAGATACAAGCAAATAGCAACATCAAACTGGACCTGGCTATAACCAGAAAGTACCATATAAACATAAATATACGTAAATAAAAACACTGGATTATGACTAAATAAACCATTGGCTCCAACATATGACTTTGTAGCCAATAACGTTCAAAGTAACAATGCGATTACCTTGGAATTTTATTGCAACGTTACTGAAATATCACCATTGTAAAGAGCCTTATCATGGTGCTATTGTATCCCAATTCCATTATAAAAGTCTTTCTAGTATTCTCATAGAACCGTATTTTAGACTCACTCTGTATATTAAAATAATTTATCAAATTCCATTAAAAAGCAACGAGTCATGAAAAAAAATTAATTCTTATTCTAAAATTTTCTGCACAAACAAAACATGTCACAAAAAACAACGGGCAACAATAAACATCTTTCTTTAAAAGATAAACACAGCAAAAAAAAGCTAGCAAGAAATTCGTGAACGGTAAACAAATCAGACGTCATAAACACCTACATGTCAAAAAATCGATAAAAAAAGTGACAGAAAATGGAAGATAAAAAAAAAATTGGAGACAAAAAACACAACACACGACTGCGGAAATTGTTGTTATCGGGTCAATTCGGATATCTGTTAGTAAGAACGAATCGCATCTGTCGATCAGATGAGTCAGGTAATCAGATGAGAAAACGAGATAAGCCATTGGAAAATCTGTTGTTTTTCGGCATTTTCCATAGCTACTTCGTAGCAAGGTTTTAATGTGATTAATTAATTCATGTGCTTCGTGCTTGTGATTCCAGGCATCACGTGGACAGGAAAATTAAGGTAATTTTTGCGCATTTGAAAAAAAAAAGGATGCATTTCAGATGATTTTATGTCATACTTTTATCAGTTTTAATGAAAACGCTGCCACAGAATAAAATGAAATTTATATTGAGGTGTAATTAAGTAGGGTTTATTGATGAGTCTTTTCAGTTTGTTTTTTTTAGTTTTTTAATTTTAATTTTCAGTTTGACTTTTGAGTTAAGTTCACTTTTGACGCTTTTTCTCTAAAAAAAACGCTCATAAACGTCCAAAGATAGTTGATAATTATCTTTAATTTACATAGAACCTATATTGGTTATCGACTATATTTGGACGTTTATGAGCGTTTTTAGCAAAAAAGCGTCCAAAGTGAACGTAGCCTTAATTTTTGAGTTTCACTTTTTTTTCTGTTTCATATTTAATTTTAAGTTTCATGTTTAATTTTCAGTTTCACGTTCAAATTTTAATTTCACGGTTCACTTTTCATTTTCAGTTTCACATTTAATTTTTAGTTTAACCTTCAATTTTAATATTCCGTTTCACTTTTGATTTTCGGTTTTTTTACCGAAAATACTAATTTGTATTTTCGGTTTTACATTCGAATTAGATTTTGAATTTTACTTAGAGATTTAATTTTTACTTTGTTGATCTGTGTTTTTCTTTTACTAGGCTTCTGTTGGATATATAGGCTTACACTTTTGGGTTCTTTTCCGTTTATCAAGAGGCGTCGAAGAAGCGCCGATGATGGCGCTGCAATCCGGACGTGTATCCCAATATATACGGTATACTATTTCGTTTAGTTATAATTTCGATCTTTTTCATATTATTATTATTATTATTATCATTATTATTTTATTTTTTTGTAAATTTATGAATTTAATTTTCAGTTTCAATTTTATATTTACCGTTTAATATTCTTTCCGCTTTATTAGTATGATTTATCAACAGAAATCATACGCGTACGAGTTATACTTTTCTCAATCACCTATTTTCACGAGTAATATATTAAATTTTGAACTCACTTTGATTTATGTTTTCAAATAAAAAAAACAAATCACAAAATATAACGTAAAAAGACATCAAAAAACAAGCAAAACAGATAAACCAAAACAGATATAAATAAAAAAGTTCAAAAAAAAAAACATTACTTTTCATGTCACATCAATTCCAATTGGTTGTTCAGATTGTCCATCACATTCGATACCGTGTCTTATCCTATCGGATTTATTTCAAATTCAGTCTTGATAAAAATTTAAAACTCGCGTGGCAACAACCCTATGGAGTTTTCTGCAAATTTCCGCATTTCTTTCCTCCTTTCAATTTCGCTTTTGCCATCAATAAGAGATTGTCTACGCCGTGATGCAATAAGGTGAGCTAGACGGCCACCAATCAGCATTTTCCAGCATGTCAAATCGAATAAAGAAGTAATTGACAAACCAGAAGAAAAAACACACGTTTTGTCGTCCTATTATAGAGATAAAAACTGGAATGTCAACAAATCAATTAAAATATTTGTTTGTTATATTAAGTTTAAAAAACTACAGTAACCGAAAGAATGTTCAGTTTTCATTCCATAACAAAATGGTTTTTTTTACGTAAATGACTTATTGTAGCATTTTTAGGCTTCTCTGCTATGCATCGGCGCACTGCGTGAAAACTACAATCGTGGGGAGCTTTCGCGTCATTGCAATATCATTGCTTGGTTACAATTACAAATGCTCAATTAACAGCTATTTGTAATTAAAAATTATTAAACTCACTTTATTATGTAAAATATGTTGTAGTTATTAAGTCTTAAATTTGTTCAACATTTTATTGAACTTGGCTTCTTTGTGTGTGTTCTTTGTGTGCTTCAACACCTTAATGTTCTATTTTGACCCACTTTACGATTCAGTATCAGTTATTTTTTGTTTTGTTTTATGTTTCAGTTTATGGTATAGTTTTTGTGTATCGTTCAGTTAATAAGACTGTTAGAATATTGGTTTTGTTTCTGTTCAGTTTCTGTTTATTTTTCAGTTCCTGTTCCTGTATCAGTTGTTTTTTTGTGTTTATTTTTCAGTTTCTAGTTTGGTATTTTTAAGCTTGTTTTGGTATTATTCAGCTTCTGTTTAGGTATTATTCAGCTTCTGTTTATTTTTCAGTTTATGGTTTGGTATTTTTCACAGTTTCTGTTTATTTTCAGTTCTGTTTTTGTATATTTTCAGTTTTTAGTTTAATTCTTTTTATGTTTAAATTTTTGGTTTAATATTTGGTTCAGTTATAGTTTGTTTCAGTTGTTAGTTTCTGCTTTGTCTTATTTGAACTAGTATGCTTTTGTTTTTAAAAATTATTCAATTTCCACTCAGTTTTCTCTTAAATTGTTTTCTTCTATTTCATGTTTCTAATTATGTTTTTGTTAATTTAAAACATTCGGTTTCCACATAACTAGAATCACGTTTCGTATTTTCTAAATTACTGTATCCATGGTTCATTTGTTTTCAGCTTAGTTTTAATTTCTGCTTTTTCGTTTCTTTCAAAAACTATTTCGACACTATTTGATATACAGTAAAATTTAAATACAGTCGAATTATATATTTATATTAAATTATTATCTTTAACTAACCTAAACTGGTGATCCCAATAAATTAATTAAAATATGAAAATAGCGAACACATAAACACCATTTAATAAAATCCATATCGTAATAAAAAATATTATTTCTAAAGTTGGTTCTATTTCTTAAATCACATTTTCATTTTTATTTTTTCATACCCTTAATATTTTCTCTTTCCACACTTTTTTGGCATTATATTTTTACATATCGTTTTCTTACGTTTCTACTTTAATGTTGTTAGATGTCAGCTTATAATTTTTGTATTGTGTTTTGTTTATATAGCTTTTATGTGTTTTGCATTTTCGCTGAATTCCTTTTATGATCATAATTTTTTTACATTCTATTCGTTTACAGATTCAACTTCTGTCACTAGAATTTCTACGTTGTAATTTTATTGGATTTTATTTTAAGTTTTCTTTTCTTCTATTCTTTTTATGCTATTCTATATTATTGTTTTATTTTTCGGTTTTAATGTGCATGTTGATCATTTTTTTTTCTTCTCTTGTGCATCTTTAATCATTATTTACACGTTGCTTTATTTTTGAATTTTACAATTTTGTATTTTGTAAATTTGTTTCTGCTTTTGAATTCTGTTTAGACTTTATGTCTCTTTATTGTATTTTATTTTAATATATAAAACAACACCATTGTTGTGTTTGCATAGCAATTCAATAATTATGATCTACTGTAAAATTAAACTTAAAAAACGTAGACAAATAGATCAAAATAAACTGAAACTATTTAATCAACGTTCATCGCAACCATGTTTTGAATAAAATGAATTAATTAAAACCCAAAGTCGAAATCATTTCTAAGAAACTCATTAAAATTAATATTATTTCATCAAAAAAAGTGATGAATTATGATCAATTTTAAACTTCTACAAATAAAAAAAAAAAATTATTAGATATTTATTTTTTGATACTTTTCCATTGCCGAGAAGCACTGGTGGTGGCGTTACTTGTATCACTCGACATGTTGCTAACTGCTTTTATACTCTTTATATTAGCTTCACTTGTGAGTGAGTGAGTATGTTTGTAAGTGAGTAAGTAACCTGGAAATTGAACGTATACTTCCATCTACCGTCGTTTATGAGAATATACTGTATAGTCCAATGTACTGTACCAAAAAAACGCAGAAAGCGAGAACCGAATAAATTCTTCTCATAAATAAAAACACCGCATACGTCCAATGTAAACAAAAATCGGATAAATAAATAAATAAATAAAAAATTTCAGAAATAAAAAATAAAATTCAAAACACGAATAAATTAATTGTTGCTCACAGATTACATAAATTTTAATTCGCATAAATCGAAACATGCGGAAATAAAAAATGGATTCATTGCATTATGTATGTAAAGTCCATACAGTATATCTGTATATAAAGAGTATGCTTGAAAGGCATTTTTAATGTACTTGTTTTTAACTAACCTAGTGAATCTATATGAATCCCACTTTAGGTTGGTTTAGTGGTTTGAAACTTTCTGTATTTGTTTAAAAATGCATTTTTCATCTGGATATAAATATAAATAAAAACCTAAATAAATTCTTATATGTGAGATTACCGTTTGAAATCCACAGGCAAATGCGTAGTATTAGTGCGTTACAAAAGGTGAGTATAATAATAACAATAAAAAATAATTATTATCATTCACAAATCACTCGTTTAAACATACTGTATTAATAAATTTTAGTTTACAATGATAAAGAATGAAAAATAATTAAGTTGCCATATTGTGTCTCTCTATCATATAGATAGGTCGTTTAGTACTGAAAACTATTGCTATTTTAAACATGTTAATTTTGTGTATTGATTGTTTGTTTTGTCTTGTTTTGTTTTGTTTACCTGTAATGAACCCCAGGCCTCTGTA
>JAQIWH010007154.1:0-11838 GCA_034695005.1 Cryptops parisi
TAAACATTGGTGATTTACGCTGGTGATTTAGTGCTCTCACAAAGCAATCGCAGACTTTTTGATCTAAATCTCCTTTTCGAGACTCGATGACACATCAATGTTTCTTTACAACATGTCTTCAAATTTTCAACATGTCAACAGAATTAATAGTAACCCGAATTCGGCTCGAATCGGTGTCGAGCGTTGATGACATGAGCTACTTCCGTCAGTGACAGCTACTTCCGTCAGTAAACTACTTCCGTCAGTGAGCTACTTCCGGCGTTGATGACAGATCTGGCCTTTTATATTAAGTAATTTTTGATGCTTCAAAGTATATCGAATAGAGTATATCGTGCTACTTTAAAATCATAAAATTGTTCCTTAAATAAACATTCTTTTTTCTCTTGGAGAAAGAGGAGGGGGGGAGGAGATAAAATCGAGATAAACTTTCGCAACAAACAAACAAAGCGCAATAATACCACCAAAATGAAGCTCTTTCTAATGAAGTTAAAATGAAAACTTGGCACGGCTTTTATGACATTTTCCCCTACACAAACAGACACACAGAAAAATGAAAAATAATTTCCACTTTTTTTTCTTCATCCCTTATTCTACCCCAACTTTCACGAGATTGTATATTACGTAATCACAACCGAACAGTTGGAAATCTGTTGTGAATATTACGACTCCCATCTGGATGTTATCAACCCAAATTAAATTAAAAACAAGAAAATAAACGTTTCACTGAGTCGTAAAGCAATATGGGTATTACACTTTTTATATATATAAAACGGTGTATAAAAGTAATATAATTTACAATAAACAGTTCTTTTTTTTAATATAAAAGTGTTCGTTTCCTACCTTGACTCATGAGTCGTGAAGAGTAGAATCGCAATTGTTGGAACGTAGCACACAAACACAGTTGTAATTTAACACTGTTAAGTCTCACTCATGTTCACAATGCACGTTTGTAGTTCAATAGTTTTAACACTAGTATATACACACTATGTACATTAACTGTTTGATAGTTTGACATCTATTATGTATAAGGATTGTTTTTTTTACATTTTAAATGTTGAATGCACTTCCACAGCAGCTGAAAACTCATATTAAAATGACCCTAGTCATCACCCTTTGCAGTTTATTTCTATTACCTTCCCTCCCTTAAATAAATGGACAATACCAAAAGTTGATAATTTTTTTATACATATTTTTATACCTTACAGATACAAAATAGTGGATTCAAATATGAGAATAATTAATAATAGTTTTGAAAATAATGTTAGAAAAAATAAATGACATATTTTATTAAATTTTGTATCTGTATTTTTTTACTGTAAAAGATGCCGATGAGTTTTCGATACTTTTATTTCAAACTTCAATAATTTCATTTATTATTTATAGATAATATTTATAAATAATATAGAAATAATTTAATATTAATAGATGATGATAATTGTTAAAATAAGCATATATTTATTTGTTTATTTCTTGATTTATGTGTCTTTCTTATATGCAATTCATTCATATACGACGCGAAATCATTTGAGCTACTCGTTATATGCGAGAGAATTTCGTCATCATGCGATTTATGCGATGCTGAACAAGTGACTAAACGCTGAAAGTCTTGATGGAAATTTCCATATATACGATTTCGATATAAAAATAACTACAAGTCATTATGTAACTGTAATAAGTGATATTGATCAATTTATGACTAAACAAGTGGGCCTACATTGAAAAATACTTTTTTTACAAATGCGCTTTATTTTCGATTGCAGCAATTTTCAATTCCATTTGTGCGTTTTTTTGTTACATTGAATTTATGCAATTTCATTCTATGTACACTGAACTTTGGTTACATTGAACTATACAATAAACGCCTGTAGATGGCAGTATACGTTCAATTTCTCTCTCTCACTCACAAATGAAGCTAAATAACTATTAGTTATAAAAAAAAAACAATTATATAGATGATTTCTATGCTATAAACAATTATATATCTATACAATTATTTGATAGCAATTTAAATCAACTAAAAACTCGTACTGTTGTTAACAATACAACTAAATCTAGGATAATACAAAATGTCCCAAATGTCTCCACACCCGACTAAATATATTTTTCATAAACAAAAAGTAACTTCTTGAAAGTTAATTAAAAAACAAAGAAAAAATATGATCTACGTGTGAAGATTTTTGGAACACCCTGTAGAATAAAACAAAAAAAAAAAGAGAGGTGTTTTCAATTTGAAATCGACTTCTATCAAATCGGCTAAATTGAAAGCTGGAAATTAAGAAATCTGAACTTGGTGACAAAAGACCAATTACAAATAAAGCTCGCGTGAAAAGAAAAAAAAAAGGAGATAAATTCGGTAACCGAATAAAATTGAACGCTATTGGTCGACGTGTAAGGTGGCGTCTTAAGTTGAAAATCAAGGCTCACGGTTCCATTAGGAGAAAATTAAGGAAATTAGAATAAATCTGCACGTGCAAGTGGAACAAGTGATTCTCATCAAGTGGCTCGGTGTTTGGCGAGGGTCCGTCTCCAATTACAATTCCAACCAATGTGGAATGAAAATGGAAAAAAGAAGATGCCAATTTAGTTTGTTCGTCTTCTGCCAAAAAGAGGAGCACAAAAGGCCACTGAGATTTATGATGATGTCGAATGAGAAATGTAACGTTAATTCTAACATATAAGAAAAAGAGTGGGGGGATGAAGGAGAAGAAAGTGTACAATTTGCTTCGTCATGGGTTACAATTAGAAGATTGATAATAGCGAACCTACTTTTCTTAAGGCAGTTGAAAAGTTAGCAAAAAAAAAATTGATTCGGATATTTTTTGTTGCTTTTTATCATTATTACAAAAAAAAATATTGAATGTTATTTTATTTTTAAAATAGAATAATAGTAAAAAAAAATAATGACATGAGTAGAAATTAAAAAATAAATAAGCGACCAATCAAGTTCGTGCGTTTTCGAACGTTATTTTCATGAAAATAAAATAAAATAAACCTTAAAAATCCCGCACAAATATCGTTGGTTATCGAATACAGTCGTAAAAACCTCCTGGCAAACGCAATTTTGGTGTGGCAAGCGAAGCAATTTATGGTCAACTGTGATATTACTTCTTGCCAACCATTTTCATTGGTTCAGCAAGCAACTGACGATTGAAACCACAGATGCACATCGAAACAAAGTAACAACCCATATAAACAAGTGTCCATAATGTGCTTCTGAGATAACATACGATCAAGTCATGTAAATGCATAGACCTATCTGATAATACTGCAGCAGGCTCCTCCGACTCTTCCTCCTGCTCACCAGCTATGGCAGCGCCACCCTACCATGTGTCAAAATATCCGAACTTACACAGAAATCGATACTCTTACTGTAACTAATATTGCGAGGCGATTTGAGTTAAAAAAATAAACAACTGTAACGAATGTTGCGAAGCAATTTTCAAACAAAATCAGACTTTTCTGGCAATTTTGACAGGTTATGTACTAATGGCCTCACAATCGTTGTGGGTATGCAAATGAGTATGCATTTCACTTGTAGAACTCATGTTTTATATGAACTTTTTGCTTTATATTGGTGAGTAGCATCTGTGGTTAAACTATGGCCAGATCTTTTAAGACTCACCCTGTATTATCAATATTCTACGCAAACTTAAGCCTTAAAATTAGAGAATTGAAACGAATTTCAAGGAGCCACGCTTCATTAACGATCGTTGACGTTTACTAAGCTTTAAAACGTCAAGAACAAAAGTAAACACAATTGACAATGTCAATAACCAACTCATTAAAAAATATATGAACTGAACACGTTAACGTTAAAGTATTTATACTTGCAAGACAGTACTAGTACTAATTTCAACCAAGAGAACAAACAAAGTTTTAAAAACCAACAAACAAAACTGACGTCTGATCAAAATTAAACCGGATAATTTTGACGCAAAAACGCACTAGCAGCGTATATGAAAAACATGTCCATTAAAAATGCTTACTCTTTATATACCCTACTGTTATATACAGATACGTTGTATGTATATACATAATTTTTTAAAAAATTATTTTTGATTTTTGCATGTTTCGATTTGTGAGAATCAGAATTGATTCAATCTATGAGTAATTCAATATTCATGTTATGCATGTTTTGAGTAATTCCATTTTTGATTACTGCCCCTTTCAATTTATGCGACTTTTAATTTATGCGAATTTTGATTTATGCGAATTTTGATTTATGCGAATTTTGATTTATGCAAATTTCGATTTATAAAATTTTATTATTAATGTGAATTTAAATTTCGTTGAGTAATTCTATATATGATTTATGCGAGTTTTGAGTAATTCCATTTGTTATTTTTCTGCAATTTTCCATTTATTTATTTATACTATATATGCGATTTTTTTTCCACATTGGACTTTTGGTTATTTATGCGAAGGACTTAATTGATTCTCGTTTTATGCGTGTTTGGTACATTGGACTATACAGTATTTTCTCATAAACGACTGTACACAGCAGTATACGTTAAATTCCCAGTTCACAAACTCATTCACAAGTGAAGATAATATAAATTCCGGTTAATTGTGGATCATGTTATATGGAACGTTTTTCTTTAAATAACCAATTTTAACCACAACTATAGAATATTATTAGCTATACATTTCTTGATAAAAAGAAAGGGTAAGTTTTGCATGGCTTACAGAAAATGACATTCAAGTTGATAGAACAAAAAATAAAAAGTAGAAAAGAATAAAAGAAAAAAAGACACTTTGTCTTTTCTTTCCATTTTTCTTTCTATTTTCTTCTGCTCTTTTCTAAAGGGTGAAAGAGAAGGAAAAAACACTATTCATGGTTTTCTCTCTCTCTCTCTCACACACACACACACACACAAACTGAGTGCATGCGTTGTTCGTTTCAATTCGAATGAATAATATGAATGTCAATGAAGTCCGTTCGTAAAAGCGACGTTTTCACAAGGTGGATCGAATCGTAATACCGTCCATACACATACAGTGTAGGTAAAAATAAAAATAAAATAAATATAAAGAAAAATTCACACGAAAAGAGAACTCAATCCTAACACTGTCCGCAACGACAAAAAATGTTTTAATAAAAAAAAACAAGTGACACAACTGTTAAAAACACTTCTTAAAAAATTCTACAGGGTGACCTAAAATTCACACACGACTAATGTTCATGTTATCAAATCAAATTCACCCTAAATATACAATATTGTCAACCTTGAACTGATTAATTATTAGTTATATTATAATTTATTGATTTATAGTATCATTATATTGTGGTTTAATTCTGACTTGATTTACCGACGTCACGGATGACAGACAGTTTGCAACTCGTCAACTGCAAGTCAAATATGTATACGAACATATATACACACAACTATGTATCCAAACAAACACACACCTAAACGGCACCATAGTTTATATAAATAACACTATTGTAATTCGGTATAACGCCCTTTGATGAAATTTTTGAAGTGTACAAGAGATAAAAAATTTTCAAAAATGGCCGTTGTTTTTGTAATACACTCACCTTATTTTTTGCTTGTCTAGTGTCACGAGGTATATCTCTTGGAAGTTCCTATTTCCATGAAGACCTTTAAAAAAATGTGGAAATTGTGGTTTTAAAAGTCTTCGGGAAGCAATCTGTTTAAAATGCACGATAAAGATTACAACGCCATGTTTCTAAAATGACGTCATACCAAGATTACTTCTATACTATTCGGTGATCTTGGTCATACTAAATACCATGACATCATGAATGCAGGTTCGATGTTCCTGAAACTGTGAAATCCGGTTATTGTGTTCACTTTGCTTTTGATGGCTGATGCTTTGTGATAACAACAGCCGGCTGATAACATTAAACAATGGAATAAAACATGTCTTAAAACTGACTGATAATCATAATAGCCGATTGATAACATTATTTGTGACTATAATAACCGATTCCACTGTAACGCTATGCTATGCTAGGAAGCCTGGCCTAGCTGTAGCCATGATCAATGTTGGGCAAAAAAGCCTGACAAAGTTGTAGCTAAAAATCTGTTTTGCTGGAAAGCCTGATAAAGCTGTAGCAATGCGCGGTGTTGTGCAGGAAAGCTTTAAAAAGCTGTAGCTATAGCGCGCTGTGTTACGCTAGAAAGCCAATAAAAGATGTAGTAAAATTAAATCTGTTTTAACCCTCCTTCATAAATAACTCATTAAAAAAGTCATACCAAGCCAAACATTCACTAATTAAACAACATTTTTTTTTAATGAAAATAAACATTAAGCAAAAATCCAATCCATTCTCATAAGGTGAAAGTAGATGTTCGTTGTAGAAAACGGTCTTAAACAATCGACCAAAAAAATCAGTATAATTAACGCGAATCCAATGCCAAGTGAAAATGAGAGAAAAAACCAAGGAAAACACACAAAAAAAGTAGAAACTGTCTTCGACATCTCAATTAAGAAACGTCCGGGTAGTGAGTTGAATTAATGAAATGGAAGTTGAAGATTGACGACCAAAAATTATTTAACTTAAGCAACACACGTATACTTAGAAAGAATAAAATTTACCAGTTCGTCAATTGTTAATATGACTTTCCATCTTCATTTATTACTGCTCTTTAAAAACGAGTGTACTTTCCGCTCAAATTGAAAAACACGAGTGCGTAGTTTGAAATAGCTATCACTGTCAATGTGTTAAAGCAACTGAGCCAAAATTTTAACCAATTCTTAAAGGACTCCTAACACACGCCATTTTAGGTACGGCAACTTGGGTAATTAGTTGATAACTGTGACGTTAGCTTCTTCCCCAGCCAATGAAAATTGGTTGACAAATGAATCGAGTTTTCATGGGTCGGCAAGAAGCTGACGTCACAGTTGCTCAAAAATTGCTCTCAATTGCTTTAAAACCACATGTCACACGCAAAAATCGTGCAATTTTTAGGTAAAGCAATTCAAAGTAACTTGTGGACAACTGTGACGTCAACTTTTTTAAAACCAATGAAAACACTTTAACCGCTCGTCAGCCAGTTTTGGCTGGTGGCAAGAAGCTAACGTCACAGTTGTCCAAAAATTGCTTTAAATTGTTTCACCTAAAATTGCGCAATTCTTGCATGTGACAGATGGCCTTTACCTAAAATTGCGCAATTATTGAGTGTGACAGATGGCCTTTAGAGTTAAACACGAGCTAATTACGTATCCCTAACTTGTTTATTTTTTTAAGTGCCAATTTAAAGAAGAAAATGAGTTAAAGGGAGAACATTTTCCGATATTTATGACAAAATCCAAGAAGACTAGAAACCAATTACCAAATGTCTGTTGAAAAAATCATTTACTCTTTGTGTGTATGTACCAAAGAAAAGCATATTGAATATTTTCTGTAGAATTCCCAGAAGGTGACGTGAAAGGGAAAAGCCAAAAGAAGAAGAAAGAAGAAAAAAAGCTTAAAAGATAATAAAGACGAAGCAAAAGATTTCCCTCGAGTTGACTCTTTCAATGTCGATAATTTGCTGCTTAATTTCATTTTTAATGGAGCGCAAACTTGGCGAAACCCTTTTAGGTTGAAAGATCAGTGCCATGAAAATTAAGACAGTACAAGTCGACTTTTCTTCTTCTTCTTTCTTTGGCTTTCATCTCTTCTTCTTCTTCGCTTACTTTCTCCTTTATCATCATTATTACCATACCAATACAAAACTGGAACCACCACCACCAAAAAAAAAGTAAATAAATAAAACTCATGTGTTAAACCGGAAAAAAAATAAAAGACAATGGAGTAATCCAATCAGCAGTTTTCCAAAATCTGATTAAAGAAAACACCAACTACAAGACAAAAGGGAGGTAAAAGAAAAAACGAAAACGAAAATGTTGTTTGTACCGAAGCCAAAAACATCTCTTTCATTACAAGTTTCCAATGAAAAGATACAAAAAGGAAGATAATTAGCAGCCGTTTTCATTTCAAGATGGCCATGAAATAAATTCACCAATTATGAAAGAAGAGCCACCAATTATGCAAGAAAAATGTAACGTCGGCTATAAAAAAATTAATAATAATAAATAAAGTAAAATACTATTCATAAAATTCTAATATCCAGATAAAAAAAAAGTATGCCAAGTAGTAACATAGCTTATGAAAACATGCCGTTAGATCAAGAGTACCACTGAATTTATCTTATAATTAGCTTAGTGTATGCGGTTCACGAATGTTTATGCGCTCCTGGAATGTAGAAAGATCAGCTTTTTTCTTCTTCCGGTTTGTTTCACCCCCTACACATGTGATGAGAAGACTAGGGAAAATAGGTTCTCTCGCACTCTCACTGGGACACTGCCTTGAGGCAGTAAGAAAAGTGAAAGAAAACGACAAAGCTGAAAGCTGCTGCTGTCTAATCCGATCCGATTAAGCGTTACTAATATTGCCAAGTAATATCAGTTAAAATAATAAATAAATAAATAAATAAATTAATAACAAACGTTACGAAGCAACATGAGTTAAACAATGAATTGCATAATAACAACTTAATAATTTAATAATAATACTTCAAAACTTTCCTGCCATTTGGCGGGTTATATATTAGTATTATAATAATTAAAAAATTGTATAAAAATAATTATAAACACATACATATTGATATTTAAACATAAAACACAGGAAGTCTTGAAGTTATGAGATTTCGTTGATATGCGACCAAAACATTCCTCCGAAATGCTCATTAATAAACGAGCAAATTTCTTTATTATGCGGTTTCGCTCAGTGGTGTACAGGTATACACCGAGTGGTGTAGTGGCGTATACAGTACACTGAATTGAGTACCACTGAATATTAAAATTAAAAAATCTGTATAAAAATAATTATTACCACATACATAAGGTACACGGCCCATATATCGTTCACAAGTCGCTTTTTCTTACCTCGACACCGTATTAAATGACTTAAGAGCTCCAAGTTTTGACATTATCTTCATTAACTATCCTTTTATCTGGAAACTAAGCCTGTATAATCAACTGTTAGTACCCAAAAAAATTAATTTCAAAAGTACGTACTAATAGAAAATGAAAAAAAAAGTGTTCCTAATTTCGTTCCCATGAAAAATTCCGAAAACAACGAGGTGATTAAAGTGTTTTTTAATTGTATTCTTATTATTTGCAAAAAGTCAATACAGAGAGGAACATAATTAATCGAATGTAGTAAATTGATACCATAGTTTATGCTTATAGAAAATTTTGAACACGAGTTTATGAAGGTTACTTGAAAAATAAAAGTAAAGACAGATGATAAGTTTCCAAGCAAGTACACAAAATAAACTTCACTTGTTTTTTAACGCCAGATCATGTTTCATGAATCCACGTGAAATATTTTCTGCAGCGAATGCATTGTTCGCCATAAGCTCCTAATTTCGTCCCCTGAACAATATAGGGAATATGAAGAGGGACGAAATTTGGAAAAAACCTTCAAACTAACATCGCGTCTCGTACTGCCTTAACAAATGAACCCAATTGCGCTTAACTCACATACCCTTTAATTAACTCACATACCCTTTAATTGACACCGTACCTAAGCCCATAACATGCAGACTACAAAAATTTCGCTTTCACTAGGGGTAAAGGACTACTATTAATGACCCTGCAGAGAACTCATTTATAAAACACGATAAATGTTCATTAATTCTGAACAAAAGATTCCTGGACCACCAAACTTTCACAATTAACTCTTTGGCTTTCTCTGGGCAGAAGTACTTGAGCCATACCGGTTCTAGTAGTAGGACCGAGATACGAAATTAAGCACATGGGCAAAACTCGAGCCCCTTACCTTATTGATATATAAACACAAACACAGTAAGCCCTGGATTTATGCAATTTCGCTCACATGCGACGAACAAATTCCGTAGAAATGTTCACTATAAACGAGAAAATTTCCTTATTATGCGAATTCGCTCATCCTGTACACATAAACTGGTGTACAAGTGATTATACACTGATACTACTTCATTGGAATCTATATGTGCGATTTTATATTTAAACATGGGTTGAAAACATGACCCTAGAATAATTCGAAATTCTCAGAATCACGTAACACAACACCTCAGAATCATTGACGAACTTTTAATAACTTGTATCAACAACGAAATTTTCTCGCATGACTATTTTGCTCGTCGATAATAGCAATATTATATACAACAAACTCGCATAAACCGAGGAATATTCATTACCCCGCATTGGCATCACCCTGTAATCCCGCTTTAAAATGTCAGCCCTTCACTTAGCACTTGGCTATTTACTGGAGTACATTTTCAATTACATGCTTCTCGTATTTATTTTATCATCATCATCATCATCATCATTCCCACTTACTACAATGTATTACAATGCAAATATATTTACTCGCACTACCGTAGGCAAGTCTCATTATAAGTTACCAGCCCACTTAAGACGTTACCCGAAGCAAACAAAACGTCTTATCAAAGTGAGATGGGCATTGGAAAAGATTCTACGATAGTCGTCAAGTAGTACAATGTGTGTGGGGGGTGGGTAAAAAGTATTGATTATTCAAAGTAGTTTTCAACTGCGTACGAGGGGTTTTTTTCTTTCAAATTCCCTTCGAGCCTCAACGCAATTAAGCATCAATTCTCTAAAGCAATTTAAACTCGAGAAACGTGTTTAAACGTTTACTGTGTAGATTTTCTGCTTCGACAATTCGCTAATTTCATTTACAAATTCGCTTTCCACACGCGGATCTTTCACCTCTCACATAATTAAAACAGGTGCAAAAAATGTACTTGTAACAAAAAGCTAGTTTTTTGTTTAAAAAAAATAGTAAGAATAAATGTTTAAAAAAAAACGTCAAGTAAAATGACTTCATTCGTTCACGGTGTAAAAAAAAAATTAATCGTGAATGTGAAATGGAAAGTTCTTAACCTTTGCAAATGAAAATTACAATGAAAATTAAAACATTTCACGGTACAGTAGAAATAATTTGTATGAATTTAAACGTGTTTTTTAATTTAAAGATCTTAAAAAAATAATTCGTTAATATATAATGCCTATTGGATTTTAACATTCTATTGTTCACAGCTGTTAAGTGTTCACGTAAAAATTTACGAATTTTAAAATTCGCGCCAAACTGCACTGTGATGTTTTGTGACGTCACTGCGTAGCAAAAACAATAAAAACTTGAATTTCCTTAAGACAAACAATTAGTGTTTCTGTATATTTCTTCGTATAACAAACATAACCCAATTTTTCATGCAATACCCAATCGTTCATAAATGCCGGATAACTAAATTATACCTGAAATACAGTATTTACTCAAATAATATACAGTGGATTATTATATCTAATTACAGTATTTAATGATACTAAAAATATTAATGATATTATTTAATATGTCAGTAAATTTCAATGAACCTGTGCAAAAAGACGGGTTTTTCTTCAAAAACCAAATATGCAGTTTTCCGCTTCGATTCACGATAAAAGAGTGAATGTCAACAAAATTAATAAAACATGAACAACTTTCATGGTGTAGGCCAACTCATCGTTTTTTTCTTCGGAAGATAACAAAAATAAATACTCCGTCAGCTTTTCACCGCATTCATTGATAATTCACTGTCCTTCGAGGGACAGAAAACTGACAGCTTATGTAGTGGGCAGGTGATCAAATGATGTCTCAATTTTTTTATATAAACCATTTCTTTGAGCTCTTAGCAAAGCAACTAACCCAACAACAACATCCTCCCTTCCACTTCCACAACAAACCGACAGGTATGAATAAAACATGATAGCCAAACAAAACATTGAGTGTGATGTGTGTAGGTATGTACGTATGTATTTACTGCATGTACAGTGTGTGCATGT
>JAQIWH010007155.1:0-11836 GCA_034695005.1 Cryptops parisi
ATAGTTTAAATGTATTATATGGATACCGAATTTGTACTGAGTTGGTTATAATGAAGTCAAGGTTAAATTTGTATGATGTGGTTAAAGTCGAGGTTAAATTTGTATAATTTCACTCGCGGAACAATTGTCTCTTGTAACGAAGTTTCAAGAGACAATCTTCAGTATTCGAACAATAACGCCACTTTATTTACACAGGAAAGTGATTTTTGTTTTGTTACTATAGTACAGTATATCAGTTTGTGAGAGGGGCTAGTGGAGAATGGGAAGCGACTTCTTCTTCCTTCCTCTTTGTCTTTTTTGTGTGGCGCATCGAATGTGTCGTTGCGTGGGAGGGTGTGTAGGGAGCCCTCGCCGTGTCCTTGGTGCGTCCGTTGGCGGCAATAGAAGATTAATAAGCGAGCGAGAGGTCAGGCCGTCGCATTTGTATGACAAAAGCCTCGCCACAATGGGGACCGCGAGGAGTCGTCGCTCGCGACCCAACGCGAGGTGTCGCCATTGCCATTGCCACTCGGTCGTTTTTCTTTTTCATGTTCCGCGTTCTGCCTGGTGGATACATCATTGTGTTCATCGTCGTCCTCTTCATCATCATCATCATCATGCTCTTTTGGAGACATTCTCTCCGCGCTGCAAAGGATATCCTCATATTATGTATTCCAAAAATCCATTTCGGGTTCCTTTCTTTTCTACGTCACATAGAGCGTTTCTATTTCCCGCTTCGTTCGTCGGTGCGGAAAAGAACTTTTGTAACATTCTCTTTTTTGTCGTTTTAAAACGCCAGCAGGCTAGAAAGAGAAGTGATTTTTATCGAATCGACAATCAGTTGGTTGTGACGACAACATCGTTCGATCTCGATGGTCTTCGTACTTAGGTTGGGATTGCAAAAAAAAAGTTTCGATTTCGGTGCGAGTGAGGAATGTGGTGTCGTTGTTTTTCTACAAACGTACCATCTCAAATGTACTCCAGTGCTTAGCACTGCGACGACAACGATGAAAACGAACTGCGAGCCCGTGGATGCAATTTAGACGCCGATGTTGGTCGAATTTCCTCGTCCCCCCTCCCCCGCTTCATCACGCTACGATGAAGGCGCCTTCGCGCGCGAGGGTGAGGTTATTCAATAAAGTATGACGAACGGATGACAACGCGTTTGGTCGGGATTGGGTAATTGAACGCCATTCAACTCTGACAGCTTTGTCACGCGCTGTGCCCGCGTTAGACTGAAGCTGCTGCTGTTGCTGCCTTCACCCCTTTGCTTCCCTCGCACGGCCCAGCAGGCAGCGGGGAGTTGGCACCGAAGACGGGGGGAGAGAAGGGGCCAACCGGGGGAGTCAGCAGCAACACTCTGCTCGCTGAATCAAGTTGACGGTCTGGCCTCGAGACAAAACGACAGCTTTGCATCGGATCGGTGTTCTCAGGGTTGCCAATCCGATGCTTTGCAACTCCTTCGGGGAACGAAAGGGTCAAACGATGCTAACCCTCCAGAGTCAACAACGAGGAAGAAACACTCCGGGAAAAAAAGTGTCTCCTCGGCAGGCGATGTGATTGATAAGCGGGTTTAAAAGAGTGTCGCTACCGTATCGATGTAACGAAATGGAAACAAATGTTATTTGCGTCAACGACGAATGAAAAAACTCATTGGACGAAAAAAACCCAACTAAGAACACATTTTAACCATTAAAAATTATTTTATTTATTTATTACATCCCGTTACATCCCGTTTGTATTTCTTAATCACAATTTTTTTATCTTGTCCAATGTAAATTTTTTTATTTGAAAAGTTATTTTTTATGCCATGTGCGGGAGTACTGTACTTACATGTATTACATCCTGTCTCCTCCTTAGCTAATATTGTGTCTGTTTTTGTGCCTGTTTGTTTTTGTCTTTGTCCGATTGTTCCTTTGGAACGCAATGAAATAAATAAATAAATAAATATTTAACTGCAGCATCCGAAATAATGTTATAATATGCCTAATGGTTACACAGGGTGCCCACAACGAAATCTAAACATTTGGTCAGTTTGTTACTTTTCATATCAGGTCATACAAGTGTGATTCTTGGTGGAATGGAAACAGAAACTCATAAAATTAATGTGGTCGTGTCAGAGCCACACTGTGGTGCTGCAGTCAGTTATTTTCCAAAATGGCGACTCTGAGCGACCAAGCACAGACGATGGTTGGTGAACGAGTGCATGAAAAATACGTGTTTTGATCATTTTTGTTCGGAGAATGTCGAACTATGAAAACATCTTAAATTTGAGGCATTCTAACTCTAATTTGAAAATTTCAAACGTTTCTGACAATTTTTTGACATGGGAGATTGTTGCAGAACATACTGTGTGGCATGAATAAGAGTATGTTAATAATAATAATGTTTATTGCGTACAGAGTACAATACGGACAAAAACGGGAGAAAACACAAAAAAAATATCCAGTTAGGATAAATCAATAAACTATACAAAAGAAACTCAAACGATGATCTTACGATCTCCAACGATGATCTTAACACATGCCATGTGTCAGAACATACTGTAGATAGAGTGTTTAATTTCAAATGACCCTATTGTAACAATTTTTCGCTGCATTTCAAGCGATTGCAAGCAATAAGACAGTGTCAACAGAAGTTGTCAAAATGACAACACTACACTGCTTTGAAAGCGATTTCTCCGGTTTGAAAGAGAACGTTTAGTAATGCGACTGTCATTAGCTGGTGCAGGATAATTCGAAACACGACAGAGCGGAATGACCGATGTCATCGGGTAGGAAATTCCATCGTTGTAAGGTGTTGCGTGGAAATTTTGTGAATAGTCGATGACCTACAACGTGGTAGAGTTGAAATTTGAAACTGCTGATCAGTCAGTCATGATGGAGAGATCGATACGTAGGAAGTCAGTGATGATGATGATGATGCCAAGTGGAAGTGTTGAGTTTCCGATCATTAATCCAATTCTACATCCTATAGTGTTGCCCTTATATATCATAATTTGAAATTTGCATTTATGTACGTTCAAGTTTTCCTCGATTTAACGGAATATTTATCGAATAAACGATTTTTTTTACTCGTTAAAAAACCACTAAAAAATTTAAGCTTTTGGTGTTTTGATGCATTCTTAACTCACGTCTTATATCTCATTCACTCACTCATTTCATAAATGAAATCAATAATAATCAATAACCCACGATAGTACCAAAAAATGAAAATAGTACAATTACCAATAATGACAATTTAATGTCTGTTGGTCGTGCTAAATTACAGAAATGGTTATCTCATGACTTAATTACAGTGGAATACATAAAACATTTTCTCCTTAATATTATAGAATATTTAACTTGTATGGCAAATCACATACAAACTAGTTTTGAATATCCACAACAATGGAAAGCCGCCACTATAAAGCCAATCCATATAAAAGGTTCGACTAAGAATTATAAAAATTATAGACCTATAGCTTTGCTATGTCCACTAAGTAAGATTATCGACGAGTGTATTTTTGAACTTATCTTCATACCATTGTTCTAGGATCTTAAGATCATTATTTAAGTGATAGTCCGCAATATGATGGTGATACTTAATGTAAGGAAAAATCAGGACATTGTCGTCCACATATGTAAATAATTTTGAGTTCATGGGTAAATTGTGTAATTTGTTGATGACAGAGGCAAATAAAACTGTGGATAGAGAAGAGCCTTGTATTACACCATGATGAGATATAGTTTTTGTGTCAATATTAGAACCATTTTGGAAGAAACGGTCAGAAAAGTAGCTATGAAGTAAATGTAAACATGATGTGGACAAACCTAAAGATAAGAGACTATTATTGACTTCATTGCGACTCACAGAGTCATACGCTTTTGCAATGTCAGTGGTGGCAACGACAACACCATGATTATTTGATATTGAAATATTGATAAAATCATAGATATGTAATAAGAAGTAGATAGCAGATTTTTTGGGTTTTGTACCGTATGCTTGCAAAGGAGTGGTAAAGCGTACAAGATCAACAATTTCAGAGAAAATAATTTTATCAGCTAATTTAGAAATGTAGGGAAAAGATGCGATGGGTCTGAAAGATTTAATTAATTTTGTAGATCCAGTTTTAAACTTTGGGAAGATATTAGCAATTTTCCACAAAGGAGGGTAAGTAGCTGTGTCATAAATATGTTGGAAAATCTTTAAAAGACAAAGGAGTATATTTGGGTGACTGTGTGATGAGATAGTAGGTGTTATAATTTCTAAAGGATAAGAATGTTTAAATTTGACATGTTTAATAGCTGTATGGAGTTGTTCAATATTTATTGATTTTGCTTCATTCAAATCTGTTTTAGATAATAGAAGAGAATAAAGTTTTGGAATAAATTTGATGTTATTGGGGTTGTTACACCAGGCAAGATAATCTTTAAAAAGCAGAGGGTCCAGTTGGTGGGAAATTTTTTTAGATACTGAATTAATAAGAGACCAAATTTGTTTTGTGGAATTAGTGCTTGCTACTAGATTGCGTTTGGCCTGGATAATACTATTTTTATAATTTTTTTTTTATATTTTTTGCACACTGTAAGGTTCTGTAAGGTAGGGTTGTTAAGCCATTCACAATAAGATTCATTTTTATTGTAGACATTGTGTTTTATAGTAGGGTTCTACTAGGGTTTTTGTTTATTTTTATTATTTATAATATCAGATCTAGTGGATAGTCCAAAGTTCACAAGAGAACGATAGATAATATCGGTTAGAGTAGGTAAGGAGTGGGTTAAAATATTATAGGGCACCAATACATTGGTAAAGAGTTGAGTGTTAGTATAAAAGATGTTCCAGCCAACTGAAGTGAAGTCTAATGAGGCAAGTGGACTGTTATAATTAAAGGGGGTTGAGCTGGTAACAAGAGGCTTGTTCAAGTCAATAATGATAGAAATTACAGAGTGATCAAGGCCCGACATAAACTCAAAATTGGAGAAGAGATTGCTAATCTCTTGAGAAATAAAGATTTGGTCTATGATCGACATAGTGTTAGAGGTAACTCTGGTCGGGGTTAACAAACGGGGACTACAATTTAAGCCTTCCATAAGCGAGACCATATCAGTTGTATAAACAGAATTTTTTGCAAAATTAATATTAAAATCACCGATAACGATACTTTGATTAGTAAGACTCAGATTATCTGCAATCCATTCTAATAAAATATTAAAGGCCACATAACTGGGACGGTATATGATGGTTAACACAATATTAAAAGGAGTATCATGTAAAAGCGATATAGACAAAGCTTCAAAACCATAAGTCGTAATACTTGTTGTCATTGTTGCACTATAGGTTGATTTGATGTAACAAAACACCTCTTCCCCTTGTTTTACGGTCACAACGATGAAGGTTGTATCCTTGAATGGTAATGTCATCAGAAGAGATGTTATCGTGAAGCCACGTTTCAGTGATGGTTACAGCATCAGGTGCATGGCAATGTACAAGACATGTAATGTCATCAATTTTATTAACTAAAGATCTTGAATTCAAATAGAGAATCTTGAAATCAGAGTGTTTAGTTTTTTTCATATTCTCCTTCGGAAGAGCGGGTATTGAGCGTGGACAGCCTCCGTGGGTTTTGCTTATTTTTTTTTTAAGTCATCTTGTAAGCGTTGTTCAAATGCTTCGAGTCCCTGATGGGCAAGTACCGGGTCACGTCCGATAAAGTAGGTTACACTTACAGCATCGGGCCACTTCAAAAAACTATTTAATTGCGAGATGTCGTTGGCTTCAATTTTTACATAAAAGTAGGTGGTGATTTTCTTGTCTTTGTTATACCAACGATCGCAGGCGGCTACATTAGCTCCTTGATTTGTCAAAAATTCTTTTACATTTTTTGGAGATTCCTGTTCATCAATATTTGAAACTCGAAGTCGTAAAAACCTTGGTGGGCGTGGTGTTATTTGTAACGAACTTGGCAATGTTTCCCAAATTGATTTCATATTTTTTTTTCATCAAAATTTTTACTGTATTTTGAAATATTACTTTGATACTGGTGAACATTTTGGAGATCAAGTAATTGGTCATAGGAAGGGGTGATTTTTATTTTTGAAATGTCTGCATAAGACGGTGAAAGATGTGGCACAATATGGTTGACATTTTGGTCCGTGGTGTAGGGCCAGGATGACGTACTTTCTGCTAATGTGACAGGTTCTGCTAATGTGACATCATCATCGCTATAAGCGTTAATGCGTGGCTGCTGTTTTAATTTTTTGTTGGTGATATTATTTTTTTGTTTTGTTTTTCTCTTAATATTACATACAGGAATACCGAGTAATTAAGTACCGAATACTTAAGTACACGTAACAAGCACATTTTAAGTACATTTTAAGTACTTGGTACTTGTATTTAAGTACTTTGTAATTATGTAGTACTTGGTACTTGTATTTAAGTACAAACTACAGTACTTGTACTTAAGTACCGTATACTTGGTACTTGGCCTTAAGTACACTTATTGAGCCGTACTTGTACTTGGTACTTGTATTTTAAAGTACTTTAAAGTACCTATTCAGAAAGTTCTTGTACTTAACTACGTACTTACGGAAGCCCTGATTACAAACGATTGTAAAATTATCATCATCATCATCGACACCAGTAGATTCGTATAACGATATAGTGTTGTTGAAATTCTGTATAGATGTTGTATCAATATCTGTAGCACTGTTTGTATTTTTGTTCACTTTAGTAGATGGGAGAGGATCACTTAATTTTGTGGAATTTAAGGATGGTCGTTCCATCTGTTGATAAGTTATTGCATTTACACTTGTATCAGATGACTGGGTGGAATGTGTGATCGCTCCATGTAGCGCAGATTTGATGGGTAGGGGAATGGTGGACTTACTAATTTCGTGAGAAATTATGTCAGTCTTTTCATCTAAAGTTTTGATCGCATCCATTATTTTGATAAAGAAATCCACTGTACCAGTCTGTGTTGAGAGAGAAATGATTTCCTTGACGGTTACGATGTTGTCGAAATGCGCATTGTCTTGTAGGAAAACGTGTTGTTGAGTAGCGAGATTTTGTTGACTATTCGACCATTGGATAAAGGTGTTGATATCGGCAAATAATTTTGCAATTAGAAACTTTTCAGTCTGAGTAGCATACTTCTTGTCCATTACTGATTCAACAGTATCTTTTAGGGATGTGAAAAAGTCCAGTATTTCGTCTTTTTTAGGGTAAACACAAGAGCTGGTGTGTCGGGTCGCATCGATGTCAGCCATGTAGCGTACCCTCTCGATTTTTAACAGTAACCCACCGAATTTGCATAAGTTTGTGTTAGCGTTTTGATGGTAATGCTATCGATACCACATGGAATGTTTAGGCTACTACTAGATTTTCTGTGGTTACCATACCTACCACGTGGTAGGTTACCATACCTACCACGGGGTTACATTCTAGTCTTCTAATAAATATGTACGTTATCATACCAACAAGCACGTAACCAGTCCCTTAACTAATGAAATGATAAACATTTTACAAAAAGATGAGTAAAGTAACTAAGATGGGCTAAAAACTAAAAATTTTCACCCATTAATGCAACACTATTAGTGCTAGATTACTGACGTTTCTTTGTATCCGACTATACAAAGTTCGGCATAAAAGACGATCCAAAATTAAAAATCACCAGATTATTTGTGGCATTCGCTTGGAGGTATTTAGGCTATTTCATAAAACGTTTGCCTGATCTAGAAATGAATCCGACATTTAAAATTTAAATTAACGGTCTAACATTAAACTGCGTGATGGAAAGAAAAATACCAAATTGACGAGTAATACGGTACTTCTAGTTAAAGAAAACAAACTGTAGAATCTTTTTAAGTTATCGCAAATGTTGGAACTGATGACCATACTGGTCTCGGCATTGGTAACGCGGAATTCAAGCATCACAAATTATTTCATTTCGTATTTGGGCGCATGGGCGTAGTTAAGGGAGAGCAGAGTGGGGCACTTGGCCACCCCTAGATTTTAGCAAGGTCAAATAATAAAATAATGAAAATCACAAAAAAATGTAATTGCTACATTATAATCTACATTTCAAACAAGAATAGTAGTTGTACTGTACCGGTACTGTAAATGTATCACGCTACACGAATACCATAAAACAGATTTTATTAGAACAGATTAAGAATGAACAAACTATGTTACTGAAATAAAATCTTGAAATAAACAGCACTCAATTAAAAATAATTTATTCTTGTTTGTCCATTAAATTCATAATCAAAAATGGATTTTAGAAAATATTTTGGACGAAAGTTTTTACTAGGGATGGGATATTCGAACTCTCGAATACTCGAATGCCTCGAATAATGACTAATATTCAATATTCGAATTTTCGAATATTAGCGCTTTTTCGGTCATTCGAATAGTTTGAATATTAATGTAAAAATTACAATCATAATAGAGATAAAATTTAGAAAAATGTGACTTACCAGGTAGACGCCCTCTCCTTGGCGACGTTTCGAGCCTGAGATAGGTTCTTCTTCAAGCACAACTAAACTAATTTTCATTTCCATAAAATCCACAAATTTGGACCCCAATAATGGATTTTCTAGAAATAAAAGTTTTTTAGTTGTGCTTGAGGAAGAACCTAAGACTGTCAGGTTCTTAACGTCGCCAAGAAAGAGTGGTGCGCCTACCCGGTAAGTCACTTTTTCTAAATTTTATATCCATTATTAAAGTTTCTGATTTTATTTCAGATTGCCATTAAAATGTTATTCTTTTCATTCAATGTTTGATTGATTGTTTATTGAGCGACCAACTGGGGTCAAAGTACACAATTGTTTATATAATTTCATGACAAATGAATTGTTAAAAAGGAATTTTTACAAAGATAAAATATGAAATAAAATTATTATTATTATTATTATTATTATTATTATTATTATTATTTTTAAGATTTAGCAAACAGCATTGATTAAATTATATAAGCTACAAAATTAGTACACCTGTTTTAAGTTAGACATGAAAGAACTATATAATTACTACAAATATATACAGTGAATGAGTGGTCTACACAAATTCAAGTGATATATAAATTATCAGTGCTAATTAAAATTCAAATCTAAAATCATTGATACAAAATATATTCCTTAAGTTTATTCATAAAATGAAGGCACTCTGTTCTGCATTTATTTTGATGGCACGTAAAATTTAATTTAAGTATTTTTTCTGGAATAGTATCTGGAATAGGTATGTGTTTCTTGTTTGACTGCTTATTTGTATTATTTTATTATATGACGTATTCGAAATATTCGATATTCGAGTTATTTGAGAACCTTTTAATATTCGTATTCGTATTCGAGAAAATTAGGTATTCGTCCCACCTCTAGTTTTCACACTATTATACCCTTAAGCTTTTTTTATTTTAGCAATAAATTCCGAATAGCTCATTCAGGGATGGTAAACTTCTTTCTGTAAGCGGATCACAAATTGAATACAAATTTTGTAACTCTGTGAGTCAAATTATTTGACATTTTAATGTACTGTACACCCGAAAAATAACTGTACATTGCGATATATCACTATATAATAGTTACCCTAAATAACGCGCGAGACGTAACGCGATTCTATTGATGTAGCGTAACCTCCTCGATTTTTAACAGTAACCCACCGATTTTGCATAAGTTTGTGTTAGCATTTCGATGGTAATGCTATCGATGCATGCTATCAATATCACGTGGAATGTTTACTACTAGATTCCCCGTGGTTACCATACCTACCACGGGGGTTACATTCTAGTAGTTATATATTGTGCATATTCTGAATTTTAGCACCATCCAAAATCCATAGGAAATTGCTGCAGGGCGTGGGACGTTTCATGGCGGTTCGATATTTCTCTTATTGATGTGAGAAGTGTGGGTAGAAAAAATATTCAACACTAACTATGTCGTTTCCAAATTAGCCCTAACAACTGTCAGAATCGTTGGAGGGAACATTTTGCCTTCTCTATTCATCGAGTGTTTGCTCGATCGCTTTCTCGAATATTTCATTAAGAAAGACGTGGAAAAAAATATGGGTTGGGTTGCAGCAAGTAAGGGCTTTTTACTTCTCAAAAAGCTCCCAGTTTTAATTAAAGCCTCATGTTTGAAAGTTTTCGTTGTCGTTGATGGCAAGAAGCTTTCAGTATTATCAACAGAAAAGAATACGTGAATAAGTTAATGGAGTTCTTGAAAGGATTGCATGACTGACATTCGTGGTGACCGTTCTGGGACATGTACTTGTTATTTTAATTAGCAAATTAGTCTAGAATTCAAATTATGCGTTTGTTTACTGAAGTGTCAGGTTTCTTTTATCAGATCTCATTCCAACCTACTTTAATAAATGTGTAAACCCTAATAGCAAAATAAAAATAACAAGTAGATTAAAAATCCTTTTTAAGCACTCTTATATACTGGAACATAGCTTCAGTCATATTGGTATTTAATTAACAGCATATAGGCAATGTCAATCGACACACTAAGACAAATCCATACATACCTCATTCATTTAAACCCGCCGAGTCATTTTTGTATGCAGAATCCTTATATACTGGCATATAGTGCATATAATGGCTTATAGTGTATATTGGTTTTCTATTGATGCCATATAGACAATGTGACTCATGAGAAATAGGCGTATAAGATGAAATATTAATCATCAAAATTCATCGAGCCATTTAGCATGTAGGAGAGTCTAAAAATTATGCATATATGGCATGTAGCGTCTGCCATATTAGTTTTTCATGGATGCAATTAGCCATAGTTACTCGATAGACTAAGGTGAATCCATAGACAGTTTATTCATTAAAATCCATCGATTTGTTTTGGTTTTATATGTAGAAATTCATAACTCATTCATAAGTGAAGCTAATATAAGGAGCATAATAATAATGTCAATTGCTGTGTAATCTCCAAGTAAGTGTGCAGTTGTACTCGAGCGCAAATGTTTGTTTTATTGTGCCGAAATTTTTGCAAAGCGTAAGTAGAATATTAAATAAAAACAAACTTTCTGTGTATACTGAACGAAGAGCTAAAAACAAACGTGTTTGTTAAATTTGTGTTGTTAATTAATTGCGTAATTGCGTAAACGTACTTAATCTTTATCTCTAATAATTTCTAATCTATACAGTATATAAGTTGTCAATGTCTGTAGCTCTTTCAACCACGTGACAGCGAGTTCATTTTGTATCTGAAAAAAAGGGATAATCTGCTTCCCCCCTGAGTAGTAAATTAACTTGTATGTAAATAAAAGAAAAAGTTTGTCTTTCCGTTTGTTCTATAGACACTCTTAGAACAAAAGACTCAATATAAGGGCAGTCAATTTGCTTTTTTTGTGCATAGTTTTGTTCGCGCATATGTGTATGCTCCATGAGATGTCAGATGACGCTAATTTACTTTGTTTCGATTCAAGTTTCGGTTTCATGATTAAGCGATCTGATTGGTTGATTTATTTCATGAAGAGTGCGTACTCTTCTATGCGTTTAAAAAAGGAAACCAATATCATAGTTATTTGATGAAAAATCATGTGAACAACAAATTTATTTTTTGTTTTGGAATTCTTTATGCCACGACAAATATATCAAAAACAGTTAAGAAAAGTGAATTATAATGTTTTATGAATCATGTACATGTACAGTATTTCACTAATTATATAAAAAAAATTTTAAATTTCTTATGTCATAACAAATGTATCTAATCATGGCATATCATATCTGGCAATTTCACTATACTCTATCCCAAATTAGCTGACACAGAATTGCTGGCACAATTATGAGTAAGCTAAATGAATCAGCCAATGGTTGACGAGCGTACCTCTCACACGTTTCAGTTGCTGTGTGATCAGTGGTCACACA
>JAQIWH010007156.1:0-11836 GCA_034695005.1 Cryptops parisi
AGGCGTGTTGCCTGCATCACGAATAACATTTCTGTGCAATCGGATCCTCGAAACTCGCAAAATTACGCGAGTTACGACACTTTGAAATTCGGATTTTTCAAAAGTGTCATTTTGTTCAGACGTAAAAGTGTCAGAACTTTGTGAGTTTTGAGAATATCAAGCTATAAATTGCACAGGCGTGTTCAACGTGCCTCAGAGATGCAGCTTCCAAAATATAAACGATTTTTGAGTACTTTGAATTTTTGATAAAAATTAATTAAAAAGCAAAGGGTGAAGAATTGTTGCCCTTCTTTTTTGTCGATTTTTGATGAAAAATAAATTCGGCTTAAACTTTGGAGGCTTATTGCCTGCATCACGAATAACATTTCTGTGCAATCGGATCCTCGAAACTCGCAAAATTACGCGAGTTACGACACTTCGAAATTCGGATTTTTCAAAAGTGTCATTTTGTTCAGACGTAAAAATGTCATAGCTTTGTGTTTTTTGCGGATATGGAGCTATATAAGCTTGTTCAGCCTTTGCTTTTTAATTAATTTTTATAAAACATCCAAAGTCCTCAGAAATGGCAAATGTTATTCGTGATGCAGGGAACCAGCCTGCAAAGTTTAAACCAAATCCATTTTTCATCAAAATTCGGCAAAAACCTAAGGTCCATAAATTTTAATTAATTTTGACAAAAAAAAAATCACAATTTTTCAGAAACCTTGAAACTTCACATACAGCATCTCCGAAGCACGCTGAATACGTCTGTGCAATTTGTAGCTCGATATTCGCAAAAATCACAAAGTTGTGTCCCATTTTATATCATAAAAAATATCACTTTTGAAACATTCTAATTTCAAAATGTCTTAACTCGCGTAATTTTGCAGATCCGATCGCCCAAAAACGTTATTCGCTTAAAGTTTAAACCGAATCCATTTTTAATCAAAAATTGAAGCTATGGCTATTAATTTTTGTTTTTGTTATTGCGTTGTGTTTGAGTTTGAAAATTTGTTTTTTGATGTTGTTCTGATTTTTATAAAGTGTTATTGAAGAATTATTGAATATTAGTGTTTTTGACGAATTTCTGGAGTTATCATAAACAAAACATTAAAAAACACTAATATCATGCGTGTTTTTAAAAATCAGATTATCATCAAAAAAACCCTACCATATGGCATGTGACACTTTAAGTGTTCATATTTTAGTGATTATTTGTTCAAAGCAGGATTTACGAATGTAGCTTTTGTGTATGTTGAGGTCCATCTCTCCAACATGACAGTGAGAAAGGCATCAATTATTTTTGTTATTGTTGATCAAATCGTTCATCATATTGGTTAATATTTTATCAAAAGTGCAATAAAAACGAAAGTTATATCATTCTTCAGTTATAAACCTTGCAGCAATAATAAAATTCTAGACAACTAAATTTTCAACATACATTGCCAAAAGTACTCAACATTTATTTCAATTTAGCGATATAAGCTACAGGCAATTGCCGAATGTAAGCTCTTAACTTTGCCTTTGAACAGTAAAATAAGAAAAAGTGGAACAAAAAATAGTCTCAAGTACAACTCCCAACATAGCAAGTGTTACCAAATCGTAACTTCGTAGTAGACTACTACAATATTTTGACAACATCGATTGCTATGGTAGCGAGTTCACACAAATTCTTGGATCACATTTTTTTTTTTTGCTATCATTATCATCCACAAGTTTAAAATGTTGACGAAGAAAAGAAAACAGAATCTGCTAATAAAAAGTGAAACATTTGCAAAAGATAATGAAAAGTTTATAAAAATATCAATTTTCACATACGGCAGTGAAAAATATGTAAAGTAGCAAATATAATGGCACTTAAGGTTATTGTCGATTCAAGCTACAAAATAAAAGGACAAGGCTTGGGATCAAGTTCCGACAGCTTTTTCTAACCTTTTGTTTTTTTTAATTTTATCTAATCTTTCCTACGTATGTTTCAAAAAATCTTTTTATCACTTATCAAGTTTTGTTCCGCGGCAGTAGGAGCCAAGTAAATCGTTTTCCATTCGCAAAAATTTACATTTAATAAGGCCAAAGCATTTTGCATAGAGAAATGCAGCATATAAGTTAAACAGCATCACAGGAGTTGCAGTATGTTGATCTAGTTAGTGGTTATGCTACAAGATAACAGGGTTTAGGGAGATGATTTCGTTGCTGACAATTTGTGATAAGTAATGTAACTTTTACAAAACACAAACACTATCGAGACGGCAAGCAGCACGTAACCAAAAAGAAAAATGTTTTCTTATTTTTTAACGAACGACCAGTGCTGTCAAATAACAGCAAGGAAAGGGAGAAAAAAAAGTAAAATAATAACGCGCACGTTGTCGACGTGACACGTTCACTCTCCATCAATAATGGAGAAACGATACGCACGAGGCCATCGCAAACCCAACAAGCACTTGCAGTTTCTTTTTTTACGACAAATTTTTACGCTATTATTTTTTTATGCTACGAATATAAAACATTTCGATTCTTCATAGGCAATAAAGCCAGGCACACAATAGTTAGTTATAAAAGGAAAAACAGTTATACAAAGAGACCAAAAAAATCTGCCTTGAATTTTTTCAGTTTGTGCCAGTTTCTACAACTTTTTTGCTCCTTCTTTGATAGAAAAGGCAACAGGCAAAACAAGCAACATTAAAAAGAAACAAAAAATATCACTATTTACAGCATATACGTAAATTGAGAAACAACAAAAAACATGTTAACGAGAGAAACGATAGGGTAGAGAAAACATTCTCGACAAAGAATAATAGATCAAGAAAAACACACACAAAAACAAAAAAAAACTGGAATTCTTCAGAAGAAAGAGCATGAACGTTACAACAGGACATCAAACATGCTTATGGTCCTAAGTAACAAGGCAGCTGATTTGTCGACTCAACTGGTCGCTTGCTAACCAGATGACGACATGATGGATTGCGCTTTGTTCTGGCGAACTTCCTCAGCATGGCGTTCCTGCAAACAGTTAAAGCCAAAATGAGCTGTCAACATTTCACATCAACGTTTGCTATTAGCAAAGCATCGTTATTGAAATAAGCCCAAACCCGTAAGCCAGGCTTAGATGATAAGTTTTCATGAGCTCGAGTAAACAAAACCTTGACCCATTATGAAAAGCATTATAGCATATAATATAAACTATTGTTGCCATGAAGCGCCCATTAACAGTTTTTCGAAGCAACATCACTTGTGATGGTATTCCAATCGTCAATGGGCTATGAATTTCATGCTACGTTTCCAAGCCAGGCTTTACCAAATACAGACATTCCTCGACATACGTAATTACTTACAAAATTAGTTGCTATGTAATACCATAGCAGCTATGTAAGCCAAAACAAGAGTCCTCCGTATCCAAATACTACAGGATTATAAAGTATTCCTGTATAGATAAATAATTACTTGGATTTTAACGAGGGCACCGACTGACTGTACAGTCGTCTCACTTGGCCCTCCTTGGACTTTCAGAAAATACTAGAATGATGAGGTGGAATAGATGGAATAGGATGCAGGAGAAAATGGGAAAACCCCAAGAAAACCTGCCCCCGTGGTGAAAACCACTAAACCACCGCAAAGCTGTTTCCCTGTATATGCCATAGTGAGTAGAGTTGTAATCTTCATCTTTCATTTAATGTGGAAAATCCAGCAAACGTAAAAAGTACTTATGTAAAGACATTAATTAGGTAAGTCGGGAACAGTCTGTAAATAACCAGTTTTACCGAATCAGCGACAAAGCTGAAGATCGTTTTTCTATTTCAACCACCAGCTGATATGTGAATCATTGCAGCTCAATTTTATTTTGAAACACTAGCAAGTTGAATCTATTAAGCAAGCATGGTGTAGTAAGTAAGCCTTGTGAGTCACCCAAATTTGCCACAAGCAAGAAACTGGCGCGGTTGAAGCATAGGATTTGCCTCGCCAAACCAAGGCTTTAAAACCAAACAACCTCTTACTCTCTCAATAAATTTCATCTTTAAAGCAGTTTTCCTCATATCCCGTTTGGTATTGGCCTTCTGTAATTTCTCGTAAATTCTTTCCTCGTTCAGCTTGACGTTAGAGACATTATTTTGTCGAACCTGAAGAACTCGCTTGTCCTGCATTGCATCAAACTTGAGTCAAAATCAGTGAATCAACATGCACAGGAGACGATATATGGAACCTTGTTTGATCGACCAAACATCTAATTGCGACAAAAATGTCCCCATACACACTACAATAATGTATATGAATTTTGAATTTGAAACTATCAAACAAACAAACAAGGTTCGGCACATCGGAACAGCTCTGGAATCTGAATTTTTTTTCAACAAGATTAAAACAATGTTCACCAAAAAAATTTTTAAACTCTACGATCCTAATCAGTGTATGAAGGCACTTATACTTATTTTAATATAATCAACGTATGACCGTATAGTTCTTACTACTTGACACCAGGAAGTGTGTTGAACACTATAATAGTACAGGTTTTAAGCATCCCCAAGTTGCATGAATTTGCTTTTACACCATTTTTGTTAAGCATCTTGTGTACAAAACTTGTTTTCTATTCCATTTTAAAAATATCAGATGATATGCATTATATTTAACACGGATAACCATACACAATGTTGAATACGAATTCATATTCTGGTGGAAAATAAAATCTGCAGTAGGCCTATACACATAAAAATTGTGTTTTCAAAGTCTTCCCATATTGAATGGAATTAAATCTTGAAATAAATAGTGTACCCATAGAAAAAAATTAAACAGAACAATTTGGACAACCTAAAATAAATTAACTTTGCACACATCCCTCTAAATGTATTCCCCGCATAAATCTGCAATTACCTTAAACATTCATGCTACCAACATGCAAAACATTGTCCAGAAAAAAAAATTAACCAAATTAAAATGTTCATATAACTACAATTTGAGCAAAAATTTACTTCTAAATAATCAAAACTGTGTCATTTTAAATAAAAGAAAACAACTAAAAATTTAAACCAAACAACTATGAAATTATAAAAACAAAACAAAAATAAAACATAAATGCTTACATGTTCTTTCAAGCTTTCCACCTTTTTCAGAATATTCTCATCTCGCTTGCCCTGAGCAATCTCCAGTTTCTTTTCAATTTTTTCTTCGAGCTGCTGAATTTTATCCTTGCATATTTTCCTAACTTTTAAGATATTCTCTTCCTACACACCCACAATGAAAAATCGCAATAAAATAAAATAAAACAAAACAAAACAAATCAAATAATAAAATGATGAGTGAAAGCTGGCAAGTAACAAATTTGCAGAATGCAGCTAAAATGAAAAATTTTCCTACACATGATATGGATGAGCGATTGATTCTATAATCTAGTCGTAACCTAACTTGAATTTAAATCTTCCGATAAAAACAACTTATTCAAACCGTGCAATAAAACAAATAGACCGAATCATGCAAATTAGTTAAACTAAAACACACATTATGCTAGCAAGCCAGTTTCACGAAAACAAAAATCATAAAAACAAAAAGTGCGTTCAATCAAAGCTTACATGCTCTTTTAACTTGTCAATCTTTTTTTGCAGATTTTCCTTACGGTATTCAGACGCTGTAGTTAATTTCTTGTCAATGTTTTCCTTCATCTCATCCCTGTGCATTTCCATAGTTTTGCGGACCTCTGCTATTCTATTTTCCTAACAATAAATTTCGTTTTCAAAATAAACAACAAAACAATAAAGCCAGTGAAAGTCGTGAATTTCTATCGATGCAATGTATTTTTTTCATGTCGCAACTCAAAGCGACACTTTAGGCCAACAAGCCCAGAACAAGAGACAGCAGTTGTATGTGGTTACACTTTTTTTTAACAAAAAAAAAGCTATGGTGGTGCTATACAAAAAGCATGTTAATAAAAAATCAACAAATAAAAATGCTACTTACATGCTCCTTGAGTTTAGCTTTCAGTTCGCACAAGTATGCATCCCGGTTTTCTTGGTTCGTCTCCATCTTTTGCTCTAGCTGCTCTTTAGTTTGATTCATGAAGTTGCTGTTGTGCTCAGCCTTTTTCATAGACACCTCTTCAATGCGGTTCAACTTTTCAGCTAGTTGACTCAATCTCTGAGCTTCCATCGACTGCAAAAATTAAAAGAAAACCAATTACTACCCATAGCAAACTTTCGAAATCCCATAGCAAACTTTCGACTGATTTTCACCTGTCGCCTCTCTTCTGCTGCTTTCAGCTTATTCTCGATGTCCTCTGCAGAAATGCTTTTTGGAGGTGATTCTGGTTGTTTTGGAGGAGTCTCTATGGTGGGTTGAGCAAGGATCACCTCATAGGCCATTCCACCTTTGGACTTTTCTGCAGCTCGAATTTCTGTAGCTGTATAAATTTGTAACAGTAAAAAAAACCGATTTTATAGTGAATCCCACAAGGAGCCAATGTCTTTTAATTTATCTTCAAAAATTAAATCAAAGTAAGGGTGCAAAAAAAAAAATCATATCCCAATAATAGAACAGAGAACCAGAAAATCAAACTTGGTAAAGAAATGTATCCCGGTGAGCATTTGGCTCAAGAAAAAAAAAGGTCCTTCATATTATACAAATTTAAGTTCTTTCGAATTTGCCTTGAATTAAAACTTATGACCAAAGTTTACATTTTGACATTCAAGAATTATCATATTGCATATTGCAAGTTCAATCATGTTAAACCTTGGCAAGAAAGATAATTGAACGCACCTACATGTATACATGACTTGCACTGCACTACATGCATGTCATGCTTGTGGTAGCAGTTCTTAAACTGGCATGTTGTTGAAAATGACATGCAATTTTATCCAACATCTTATATTTCAAATCGTTCATGGTTTTGCTCATGTTGAGTAATGTCAAAGGATTGAACAATAACTTCATAGTAACAACGATTACATTTAGAATCACAACAAATACAGAGTAACTTTTTTTTGTTCATTCTTGGCAACTTCCACCTTTCCTTAACAATAAAGATAATTGGTAGGGTATATACACAGCATCATCTCACATGAACAGCAGCATCTACACTGATTAAAATAGATCAATGAATTTAGGGCCTAACATCTCCAGTAGTGGTGATGTTACCTTCCGAGTAAGGGCTTGCACAGTGGTCATTTCACAAGGACTGCTCACTGGGGCTTCAAAAGCCCTGCTTAGGCCACATCAGAATCATACGTAATTTACAACTTTGCATAAATCAATGATGCCCCGTATTCCAGCGTAATTTGCCTATTAACTTTTTTTTTTAATTTTGTACTACAATTACAAGTATTACAATTCCCAATTTTCATTACTATAATCCCAGCCAAAGAAGAATTCAAATAATAATAAAATCCCAGATGTATTCAGAAATATGATCGATATTTGTAATGGAGAAAAAAATGAAATCATCAACTTCATCATCACCAGAATCTTGTTAACATGGATAGTTAAGTATTTTACCATTCGCAACAAAGTAGATCAGCGCAAAGTAGTTAACACCAAAAATAGTAAGTGATTATGTCAATCAAATGTACGAGTCCACATGAAATCAATACTAAAGTTTTTTCCAAGAATATGCTCTTCATCCTATCATGAGTACGTTGTAGACAATTTGGTGCACAGCAGCATTACTGCATCTAGCCGCAGATCAATTCTTTGCAAACGCGACAGACTGTCTCGTTCCACCCAAGACTATATCTAACGCATTTCACCACCAAGCCACAGCGCCACTTTGTCTGGTTTCGCTGATGTCAGGTAAATCCCCACCCCCAAGGTCTACAGTAGTTCCCAATAAGTACAGTACCGGGAATGACGGCAAAAAAATGAGCTTGCAGCCTAACCCTAACGAATTTTCCAACTGCTTGCATTTTTCATTACATAGAAAAACGCATATATTTGATAGTATTACAGTACAGTTTTTCAAAAGTAATGTACAATTGATTTTTCCAATGATGCACGTGCTTTAGACATGTAGAAAAAATATATTTCACTGTAGGCAAGTATTTTTTTCAAGAAACAAATAAATCGACTAATGATTGGTGGTGGTTGTCTTAACCTCTTTTTTTTCCGAAAAATTCTACATTTTCCCAAATACCTTCTTGCATATTTTTTAAGAAAACATTTTTTTTCATTGCATAGAATATGCTTATTGGATATATTAGTATTACAGTAGAGTTTTTCCACAGTACCATTGATTTTTCCAACAATGCATATGCAGACAGACATTCATGAAGAACAGTATTTCACTGTAGGCTTATTAACATCAGTTCAAATATTTTTCAAGAAATCCGTGACTAATGATTGGTGAAGATAGTCTTAACTGTTTTTGTTTTTTTGTGTTTTTTTTTAGGGGGGGCTAGAAAAACACTAATTTTCTAAAACGATTCAAAATCAAGTTTCTGCTATAATTTCTACCCAACAGTACATTTTCATTACATAATTGAAAATGTTAGAAATACTTTGGTGGTTTACAATTCAAACCCCAGTTACATTGGTAACATTTCGCTTAGAAATAAAACAATAAATTCTTTTATGTTTTCAAATCAACGAAATAAAAAATAAATAGATAAAATAAATCGCAAAGAAATAAAACAATAAAATTCCTTCTATGTCCTCAAATCAAGGCATCATAAAGAAGTAATGTGCATTGAAAAAGAGATGATCTTACCTATAAATACCACTTTCTTGGAGTTTTTAGGCTTAGAATCCTTAAAATGTGGTTTGTCTGGAACAGACGCTAAGAGAAAGGACAAAGCAACTAAGCTTCATTCGCATTTTCTTGTACTTATATTCCGATACATGACAAAAGAAAAATGGATGCTGACCTTTGTTCATCGGATCATGCCAAATCATTAAAAAAACAATTCCATATCTACCCAACAAATTCGGAACATTACCAAAAATCTTAAAGCAGTTTGTCTTACTGCACTATAGAATATGAGCCAAAATAACATGAAACCAATCGACATTTGCATCAGCTTTTTGGACCGAAGATCAAAATTATAATACCACCATAAATTTTGGCACTTTTTTGACATTTCGGTTTATTCAGCAGTTGTAACTTGCTGAATATTACATTTCAACGATATGTCTACTGGTACATTTTAAAGAACTGCAATGTACCAGCAAAAAAAGAGCGAATGGCCATTCGCCTTTCCACCGATCGAATACATCATCCATGACTCATCGGTGCAGTAGAAGTGCCATTTAATTTTTTTTTCTTTAAGGGACCTGAAAACCATTCTTTTCAGTCAAAATTTCAGGTAAATGAACAGCACAGAACATCGCATTTTATAGTTAGTGAATAATGGGTTTGCTATTAGTATTTTCTTGCAATTCCGAAGCACAAAGATCAGTTCATCCAAAATAGTCAATGACCTTTTCTATATAAATCTAAATTAAATCGTTCACTGCTAGCATAAATATATAAAATTTATATTTGCACGTTTAAAACAAAATAAACTAATTACTAATAATGTATAAGCCTATGCTAATTTTAATATATATAGTGTGTATACTAAAATTAACAATTCTGTCAAGATGCAAAGAAAATGTTTCCGCATGCATATACTTTCATAATACGAAATATATCGGAATCTATTCTTTATACAAATAAGAAACCAAAATCCTAATCTAATTTAAAGCAGTAAAACCAAAATCTGATGTGACCAACAAAATCCAATTTCTTACCTACAACTGCGGATTTGCACGATTGGCAAAAGCATCGCAAAACGGAATCTTTGACCCATTCTATGAGCATGGTGAATTGTTGAAAATGGTAAGAAATCTAGCTATCCACTGGTAGAAAAAATTAAGATCCTTAGATCGGAAGCACGAGTGGGGAATGAACTGACTGTCGTTACTTCAAGCTAACACACCAGCCAGCAGCATCTATGCAAGAGATTGCCGGATCGGATCCCAGTTCTCTACCCAAGTGAAAGGAGGTGATGAGTAAGCTTGTAGAATGGTCCAATCACAGAGCAAGGGGTATAACCACCACCATTATGGATGCCAAGACTACCAAGAACTAGTCTCAAAATTTTCCAAAAATTTAATGTTTTTCATTTTTTGAATGAATGACATCACTATGATCAACTTTGGATTACGATAACCTCCGATTAGTTTTGGACAGTAGGCACAAAAAGCCACCGAACACCCCCTTGTTTTCCGACACATTTAAACATATCGACAGCCCCAAGAAAAATCAATAGACGTGATGTTAGCAACAGCCAGTCTGGCTCCAATGCTAGTGTCTCGAGTCGTACATGGCAATTGGAAATTACAAACCTAAATCCCCTTTGTCTCAGTCTCCAATTCCTACCATAGATTTTTAAACATCTCCCTTTCAGTATCATTTCACAAAGTGATTTGCAATTGTCGTAATTTTTGGAAAAGCCAAAGAAAATTTTGACATATTGGACATTTAGATGGTCAGAGAGATAGCAGTACAAAAATCAATGATCTAATCTAAACAAGCATACTCCTGACATAATGCTGGTGCAAATATGTATTTCAGTCTTTGAGAGAAAATAAAATTTAAAAAAAATAAACAAAGCACATAAGCTATTTTACTCCAAACTGAAAATTATGGACATACCCATCCTACTTTTATCCATAAATAAAGCAAATTCTAAAAAAGATACAAAATCTATAACAAGTTCATTAGCAAATGCATGTCAATGCTCGATACCTATCTAAATACTAAACATGTTAAAAACAGCAGACCATCTCCTTCCAGTGCTGTAGTATGCACTTTCTGAATACTACAGCAAAATTAGAATGTTCATGTAGATCCTTAGATCCCAAGTCTTTGATTTTATGCTAAAGATGAAGATGAAAAATCAATTGAGATCTTTCAAAATGAAAAATTTCGTGAAGTCAGTGTTTTTCCATCAGCCATCGAGTGATGACTTAACACCTTCCAAATCAATAGACAATTTGGTCGCATGCAAAGCTTGGAAAAACCGTACATTTATGTAACCTGTTTGTGTGCGCACACATATGCTTAGTCAAGCAGAGTGCATACACCATACTTGGCATCTTTCAGTTAGCCACTAAATCTAGCTCATATGTTTTTCCAGCATAGCAATAAAAGTATCAACTTCAGAAGAACACATTCTGTATAACCAAGCTATATAATAGGTATTGGTTGGTATAACCAAACATGCTACTTAACTAGTACACTGTACATAGCAATAAAATACAACAACAAAAAAATTCAATGTATTAAAACTTAATCAGCTCTTGGTCAGAATGAGGCTATATAGCTGCACTGTACAGCATCAAAAATCCAATATCAATATTACAGAGCTAACAGAGCTGTTAACAAATACGATTTATATATCCTACTATTCAGCTAAATGAATAAAATAATCACCTAAAAATTACACTACTTCAGATATATAAAATTATATAAGCTTGTCCTAATCTTTAACTTTCAGCTGGTATGTATGCATTATGTTCTAAATTTACGGTTACACAACTAAAGGAGTTAATGTTTCAAAACTGATCAATAATCCTGACTAGTTGAACAAGTTTTTTGTCAAACGTAGAGCCAGTTTTAGACCTTTGCCAGCTACATATTCTATGCATTAGCTATATATCATGCAACTGACAAATTTACGAGCAGGAAGAAAATATGAAAGCAGAAGTGGTATAACTCTTCACATTATACTGCGATTCACTTCAATTCAGTTACAATAGTGCACCTTTAAACTTCAACTAACCATATACGAGTACCGTACTGTAGTTGAAGGTTTAAACAATTTAACAGCAAACTGGTTCATAGCATGTATGTGTGTATGTGTATGTGTATGTGTGTGTGTATGTATGTGTATATATTTTA
>JAQIWH010007157.1:0-11836 GCA_034695005.1 Cryptops parisi
AGTTGAACCTCATTAATCCGGAAAGCTTGGGATCAAAAAATGACCGGATTAGCAGATTTTCCGAACCAGCAAAACCTATGGGAAATTGGCAAAATAAACTGTAAACTTTAAAATTATGAACTACAGTAGTTACTTTTACTGTAAATTGAACAATTTTGATCCAAAAGTATTCACTGTCAATTGAAAAATTATAAACCAGAGTATTTCACTGTAAATTCAAATTTTCGAACCATCGAAGCCACTGCCGGATCAGCGAGGTGCCATCTGTATGGAAGTTGTGAAAATTTAAAACTGCACAAAAGTCTTTATAACATTTCTAAAAGATCAAATTTTTAGCTTTACGATTATCAGGATGCAAATGTCAATGGTGATAAGAAGAAAATTTGTTTTTCAGGGTGAAAGTTTAAGGGCCTTTAGCTTTGCATTGACAAACGATACCGCTGCAAGTGTCAGGAGTGCGCAAAAGGCAATTCATTCAAATCCAGGTGAGCCGTTTACACTATATGTAAACAAGCGACTTTCTTCGATAATGTGAAGAAAAAGTCTATTTTGGACGAACAGCTTTGATTAATCATTCAAACGTAACTAGTGTTTTCAAAAGTTGTGTTTTGTTTTTCTTGCGTAGATGGTGTAGTCGAATGGTGCAGTTTGTTGATACCCGTGGTAGCGGACATCAACTCCAACTCGGTGAAATTAGGCAGTGGATGGATTGAGCATTTAATTTCTTTCATTGAATTAAGAAGTAAGACTTTTAATACATTTTTTGAAGTTGGTTTTCTCTTGACATCCGACACTTTTGAAATACTATTGCTATACGGGTATTGACCATGACATGTAAACATTTCGTAGTTCAATCTTCCCTGGTCACCATGAACAAAATGGACGTGCTACTGTGGCTACTGAAAAACAAAATGCTGGTTTTAATTCATCTGAAAGACTGGAGTTCTGCTCAGCTTAATCTTCAACAGGTAAGTTTTTCATTTGTTATCCTGATGGAACCAAAAATGTTAATTTGTATTTCATGTAAATTTATAGTACTACAATTGATTATTTTTCATTGGTAGCTTCAGATTATGCCAAATATTCATGACAAACAGTTACTTAACTCCTTAATGAATCACATCCTTCGCCAAGATTTAACTTCAAGCAAGGAACTAGTGTTGCAACTATAAACCAAGAAAACGATATTTTTGATCGAGTCCATCCAAAAACCCGTGTTTTTGATTTTCAATTTTTATTGTCCATTTTTAATGATCCATTTTGATTACAACGTTCTAAAGCTTTATTTATCAAGTTTATTATGTCTTTCCACACACACGTTATTAATTTCTACAAATTGTGATTTTTTTTAAAGTACCATTCCTGAGTTTTTTGTATCATCGACATAATTCACCCATTAAAGTGAATTATTTTTCTTCTTAAAAGTCCGTCGTACCAATTGCTGCTCAACTATGTTAATCATTGCTGAAACTGTTGTCATTAGATCGCTGTTCTAATCCATGCTATTTTTTATAGTAGGAAACGAATTAAATGTTTTTAAATCAACACTATAAAAACATTTATTTGAACACAAACTTTTCATACAACATGAATCATTTCGATTTTTTGAAATTGTAGTAATCTCGTCCAGCGTAAACAGGATAGCCGCGAATTCGCCGCACCTCTCGGGGACGATTTTTCCGTCTTTCTTCACGTATTTCTTTCCATCGCCACCATGGCTCGTGTTGTTCGATTATGCCAAGAGAGTACCTACAAACAAATGTTTGTAAAGTCTGCTTCTGGCAATGCATAAAAACTCTTTTGGCAAAGTATGAAATAACATCTTGTATACGAATATAAATTTAGGTCGCTTAAGGTTAATTTAAAACAATTTTAAGCCTACATTTAAATCTAACGTAAAGTCTTGCTTAAAATAACTGTTTCAATGTTGATTTTGTACATTGCCAAAAGAGGCTAGGGCATTGGCAGTGAAAAGTCCACCATCTTAATGAGATGCATTTTAAAATACCTGTCAGTCTTTCCGATGATCTCTGGTGGGATATCCAATAGAGCTTCCCTAGACAATTTGCCTTCCTCGTTGATTAGATTATCCTCCTCTTCCGGGGGAAGAGCCAGGCGGTGCTTTTCAAGGTTCTCAAAAAAGAACAGTTCATCTTCTTTCTTCTTCAGTTCTTCTTTCTTTTTCAGGATTTCGGCTATCTTTGCACGTCTGTTGTATTCTTCAATCTGTTTCTCGATCAGTTCGTGCCTTGCTTTAGCCCACTGCTCGTACGATTGCTGCTGTTTCGAGATGTCCGCATGTTCATGTTCGCTAATAGCTTCTTTCAGCTTGACAAACATCATAAAAGCAAGCACATTAAAAAAATGTTAAGAACACCCTTTAAATGTGCGTATTTGGAATCTGTCACCTTATATCTCAACTCACTCATCAGTAAAACTAATATTAAGTGTGTAAAATAAAAAGGACTCATTATCCAAAATGTGTTACTCATTGAGAACAACACATTTGGCATAAATCACTCCAAAAAATGTGTCATTTTCAATTTCTGCATTTTTCTTGGTTAATTTGTTTGAATAATTTTCAAAAGTTTTCCAACGCACACTTAATGAGTGAAAATTATTTCTTTATGATAGTTGTGTAAATCCTTTTTACCCGCTTCATGATTTCGTCAACCATTTTGCCATCCTTGATTTGTTTTGAAGATTCCAATTCTGAAATGACAGTTAAAAATGCATCGGCATGATCCTTTGGTGCATCTTCCTTTGCACCATATTCGAGAAGAAACTTCTTAAAATTTTCTACCTACAAGAAAGTGAAAAAAAATAATTATGTTTTAAAAAGAGCTGCGTCAAAAGTTATTTTAAACTTTTTGTGATCAGTATATATTTTTCAACAAAGCATCCAAAACATGTTAAAATCACTAGAAGAAGTTAAATGACATATTTTCTGCAAAGTTGGCATGATTTGGACAAACCTCTCAAAAAAAAACATGCTGTCGTCTTTGAGTTTTGCACAATAGTTAAAAGCAAAAAATGATTTGAACTTGCAGAGAAATTGAATAATTTATCCAAATTATTTTAAAGTTTCGATACTTACACCATCCTTCATCAAATTAAGTTGTGGGTTGCTTTGAATTGATTTCAACAGCTTTGAAAGTCTGTCCCAGTTTTCAAAGAGAGTCCAACCTAAAAAAAACAAACGAATTCAACATCTGCAGTTAAAAACAAAAGCAAATAAAACGAGCTTAGCTCGTTTGCTGATTGATAGCTCTTACCTATCAGCTGAGATGTTAAACTGACAGCATCTTCACTGTCTTTTGTTAGAAGTGCCAAGGTTTTTCCAACTAGTTTTTTAGGGTCCCTCAAATCAAAGTGGTTATCGAAGTAAGGATTTACTAGGTACGGCACTCTGACAAGTTCCTGCATGAAAACGTGCAGCATTCAGTGTGACAATTTGATCAACAATTCTCTGTAGCACAAACAAGAATCATGTAAGTAACGTTTTTTATTATTATTACCTCATCTTCATCATTATCATCATTTTGCTCTTCGTCTTTCTTCTCTTGGGATGGATCCCACGGTTCAGGTTTCGGGTCGTTTAAGTACATATGACAAGAATACAACGCTAATTGCCTCGCTATTGGATGATCAAAATCTTCTTGCAGCATCATCAATACGGCAACTTTTGCAGCGTCTGTTGGTTTGACAAAAATGTTCGCATCATGATGTAACTATAGTTTGTCTAGTTAAGAATAACGAAAACGAGCAACACCTCGATAATTTTGTGCATCTAAGAAATGGTCCATCATTAAATTGGCCGTATAATAATCGTGGAAAATCCCATAATTCACCCTATCGTCCAGTATTCTCATCAGAGCATCAGTGGCGTTGAAATCTAGAAATGAACGGATCACTGCATGCGAAAGAGACTCGTCTGCTTCACCAGTGTTTGGTGTACGCCGAAACCTACACAAAACATTTTTTATAACACACACAAAAGGTTCACGTCTTGGTAAATACGTGAACGGCCATTGTTCACCTGTGTACAATGTCTTCCAATTCATCCAAACTTTCTTGGTCAGTAATCCCGTTTGCAAGCTATAATTTTAAAATACATGTTGATTATCAACTCGGATTATTGTGAATGGTTTTTATAGTACTTGGCAATACTTACAATCTCAACATCCACTGCAGTGATCTTCTTTTTTGCATTAAACCGACGGTCCAACTCATAATATAAAGTTTCTAATTTAAAAGATTATATTTCGTTTTTTTAATCTCTAATTTATTGAGTTATATATTCTTTTAATCTTCGATGAAAACTTTATTGTTTTTGTGAAAAAGTTTGGAAAAGAATCGAACCTGCTGGAACTTTCTTGATCAGTGGATCGTTTAGCCTATTCTTCCAATCTTCTTTACATTGGTAGGCATCGGATAAAAGAGTTCTAATACTATAATCTACAATTTAATAACGAAGTGAATTAATTGTAATTACTAAATAAGATATTTTATTTTGAATTTTTCATATTTTTCCAGATTCATGAACAGTGCATTCAGTAGCTATACAATTATGCCTTGAGTAAGCGCTCATAAGCGTCCAAATATAGTCGATAACCAATATAAGTTCTATGTAAATTAAAAATACTTATCTTAGACTTAGAACGTTTATGAGCGTTTTTAGAGGAAAAGCATCCAAAATGAACTCAAGTCTTAACAATTTAGCGACATCTAGCTACTTTTGGCTTAGCAATTTGTTGTCAAGGGGTCCCTATAATAGTTTAAACTTCTTCATGGCCCCAAACTATAGTTTGAGATTTTGAGTTAGGTGAAGTTCAGTAGTAGATTCCTCGTCTTAAATTGAAGGCCGCCTTTCGATTGCAAAATGTTAAATTAAATTACACGTTAACACATAACATAAAACTTAAATTATTATGATGCTACCATATTATGTAATCCTAATTATTATGAGTGCCGAGTTCATTTTTATAAAATGAAATGCTGCAACTTGCTTGTACTTGGGTCTATGGGTTTTGGATGCCAGGTTAGATTAATTAAACAAACGAAAACAGACATAATAAATAATTACCGATTCACTAAGTTCATTACTCATACAATTAACACGTTTTGTGTTTGTACCGTCTTATATTCTGCCAGGTACCTGTTTAATAAAAAGGTAACCCCTGCCCCTACCTGACCTCAGTAGGCACAAAATAAACATGTCACTCGGAGGAGATGACAGCCTTTTTACTACATAAGTGTTGTAATACGATCAACTGTGCAATATGATGAATATATTTCGCGAATAAGTATCATACTTACAATGATTTTGGTGGGTACGAAGCTGAGTTATCACCCCACACCTAGTATATATAAAAGCACGTGAATAAACATGCCGTACAAACATCGTGAATCTGTAAATGGATAAACAACAGTGTGTAAAAAGCTAAAATAGACATGATGCACAAACAATAAAACACAAAATTGAATTTTTTGATTTTATACAATAAATAACATGAAATAAAATTTATGATAAAGATATTATTGAAAAAAAAATACATTAAATTACGTTATTTGTGTTGGGTATTACGACACGGTTAGTAACAAAACTAGTACAATATTCGGTTTCTATTCAGTTTTAAAACATGAATGCCACATTCAATATCTCGGGTAAATAGTGGAGATATTTTTTAGTTATTTGGTATTAATTTTTTAGTGTCAACTAGCGTTTATTGTTTTAAAGTTGTGGTAACATGTTGAGTCATCATCGTGTCAACTTTTATAACTGTGCTATTTAAAGCTATATTGATAATCATTGAAACTGTTCTAGAAAGCATTGCATTGAAAGGAGTGGTTTAAATATCCTTGAGTGTCAGTTCAAAGGTCAAGAGTTTTCAGTGATGTACAGTGGTGAACCGATATTTGTTATATGTATAAAAGTAAAATGTCACACAAACTCTATTAAGCAATAACGATATTGTGTAATTATTCAGATGAGTAAGATAGTGTTTTATACATATAAAATGCGGTTCTAATATCCAACATCAACAAATCAATATGTGGTTTTTAGCCAGCTAAATGGCTTAAATAAAAGTTTTATTTTTAAAAAGTAATATTTTAATTTTGAAGTAAGAAATATATATCCATATATTTATGGCAAGATCAGGCGTTTAACCCCACAAAGTACCTATTTCGTAATATAATCAAAATAAATATTTTTTGCTAACTTATAAAACAAAATAAATGTATTAATTGTAATTTAAAATTCTTATTTCAATTTTTCAAGTAAGAGATACTATATTAATTTAACGACATTAGGTTATGCAGTAAGCTTTGTATTTATGTTTTATTTTCCATTAAGATCATCAACACGTTCGTTACAATCCATTGAAGGATCAATGGATTCTGGTTAGTCCTCATCGAATGAAACGACCATGGTCAGGTCAAACGGAAAAAGCACCTGAGAAAGGCGGACATGTATTGGAAAATAACCCATTGAAACCAGGTGCGCTTAGAGGTAATGGAGAGGTAAATATGTACATTTCAGTTTGGTAATGTTTTCTTCTTTGTAGCGGTTTAACTTTATTTTGGAAGTAACACACTGATATGTTTGTTGACCTGTCTCCCTATGAAAGAGTGGGTTTCATTCTATTTTTTGTTCTATCTCTATATGATAATTAGCAGTAGTGGCTGCACTAACCTCAACGCCATTGGTCGATTAGCATTACCTGGTACTCGACTGGAAATTCCTTGTCGTTATTGATTGGTTTGTAGATGGAATAAAGCGTTTCAGGATGGTGGAAACTAATGGATCGTTGTAAAACTAAATTTGAATCATTGTGGTAGATTCATTTTATATCGACTATATTATAACTGCAATGTGTGCTTTCTCATCTTAAAGTGTACAGTTAACCATGGTATACGATAGAAGGGGATTTAAGTTTTGTTTTATATTATGTTGAATTTGTTGATTTTACAGAAAAACCCACTTTATGAAACAACTTTTGTATTTGACAATGATTTTCCTGCCTTGATGGAAAATATTCCTGAGACGGGTAAATTTTAGTTAGAATATTCACATTTTTAAAATATTATACAGTACCATACAGTATTGTACAATGTTGTTATTTTTTATAGGTTCTTCTGATCATCCACTGTTTCAAATAGGATCAGCCAAAGGCCAATGTCGGGTTATGTGCTTTCATCCATCTTCTGAAATGACTCTTCCTCTTATGACATTAGAAGAAATTGCACACGTTATTGACTTGTGGGTTAAAGAATTTAAACTCCTGGGAGAAAAGTACACATGGGTTCAGGTTTGTAATTAGGTTTTAAAATTGTTATTAGTACAGATATGGTGAAACCCTGCTTATGTGGCAGAAAAGCCAATGAGAGTTTGAATACAAATTTTGTTGATATTAAAATTTTTTTTTTTACATTTTATTCATATTTTTTGTTACTATTTTTTAATAGCAATGTACAATATGATATGATAAATTTTTTCAGCATGTTAAATGAATGAGAAATGAATGAGAAACTCACTTTTTATCAGCAAAAGCCTTTGTTTTGTCTGGTTATAGACCTACCAGGTTATGGACCCAGACATTCAGTGACTTTTTCTGATAAAAAGTGAGTTTTTTACTGTATAAATAACAACATTTTTTATCTTTATTATTTTTAAAGATATTTGAAAATAAAGGCAGCATTATGGGTTGCTCTAATCCGCATCCTCACTGTCAGGTAAACTTTGCATTATGCTTCGTTTTTATCTACTCTGCATTGTATTTTTGGTTTTATCTTATAAGCGTTCATTATAATAGATTTGGGCGAGTTCCTTTCTACCAGATGAACCTAGAGTGAAAGACCTTAAACAGTTGGAATATTACATACAGCATAAGAAACCAATGCTAATAGATTATGTAAATGAGGAAATTGCCAGAAAAGTGAGTGAGTTTTCATTTCTGTGTGCCATTTATAAAAAAAAATTATTTTGTTAATAATTTATTGATCAGTTGTGTTAAAACAAATAAGTTTTTTTCTAGGAAAGAATTGTATTGGAAAATGATTATTGGATTGTAGTAGTGCCATTTTGGGCCTGTTGGCCCTTTGAAACTATGCTACTGCCAAAGCATCATGTTATACGATTGGATGAACTCTCAGATTCACAAAAGAAAAGTATGTACTGTTCACTATACAATGCTAAAATACAACTTCATATATTTATTGTTAGCTAAACTTTAGATGCAACAGACTAATAGGGCAAGACAGAATGTTTGGAAAATTGTTGTTTAGCCATAGTTTCCCCATGGGCACCTATAATATCAATGCAAACTCAATACATTAATATTGCCATTGGGGTTTAAAAATTGAAATCATTGCATTTTTTGTTACATATATTGTCAACCATAATGCATTTGAAAATGCCTACTCTTTGTTATATCTCCCTTGTTTCTCCATAACTCAATTGTTAATAGCTTTTCATTTTTTTTTTGGTTAGGTCTTGCTGAAATTATGAAAAAGTTGCTGACCAAATACGACAATTTATTTGAGATTGATTTTCCATATTCAATGGGTTGGCATGGTGAGTATTATTATTTATTCATTACACAACATTCTCCAATTAGGAAAATAGCTTAAAAAATTAATTAAAATCATGGCATCATGAATCATGATTAGCAATAAATGCATATTGTGTTCGTTTTAACAAACTTTTATTTCATTATGTAATTTTTGTTGAATGATTTCTTGTTGAATGATTTCTGTTGTTTGTGTGTTTATACTTGTAAAAATGGACCCTTTGGACTATTAAATAAATAAATAATAATATGATATACAGATTTCACATATTTTATTTTCTTAAAATTGATTTTATTCTGCTGATTTGCACTTTTATTGAATAATTTTATTTTTGTATTGATAGGTGCTCCAACAGCTGAGATGTCTAAGAGGAATAATGATCATTGGCAATTACACGCTGTGTATTTTCCACCATTATTGAGATCGGCTACAGTGAAAAAATTTATGGTTGGATATGAAATGCTTGCTCAAGCCCAGAGAGATTTTACACCCGAGCAGGTATGTGCACATTTTTTACAATGTGAATAACAGTCTAAAGTTAAAGATATGTTTTGTTTAGTTACTACAACACACCTGAGAAACAAATTGTTACAAACAAATCACTGATAAAGTAATTATTGATAATTGGTAACCCAACCTAGAGTAGAGAGACAGTGTACAATGTTAAACAAAGGACAACGTCTGGTGTTCCAAAGGCGTTCCTATTTTAAAAATATAGAAATAAAATTATTTGCATAATGCTCATCATAACATTCTAGTATTATATATGTTACAGTAAATACCCAAAATCGGATAAAACCCATTTTCTCTAGTCCAAACTAGGTTAAACAAAGCACTTTGGTTAATAACGCTTCTACATAGTCATAACTAGCAATCAGAAAGCCTTTTAGTAAATGCTATTATCAACTGAAAAACAATCAGTTACTACTCGTTCCTATTTAACTAACCTACCTTATCTAGCCTCAACGAAAGTAACTTAAAGCAACCTAACTAACCTAATCTAATCTTAACTATGTTTGGTTTGGTTAGATTAGCTAAGGTTAGCTTCAACTAGTTTGGTTAAGTATGCCAAGCAAGTATGCCAATTTAGGTTAGTTTTGGTAAAGATATGTTAGTTTAAGTTAGGTAAGGAATTTTGATGAGAACGAGTATCAACTGAAATATGTTTTAGTTACTATACAAGTATTTACAAATATAATTTGTGAATTTTAGTTTTGACTAGATAAAAGTAGTATTAACCAACACGCTTTACTTAACCTAGTTTGGACTAAGTAAAATGAGTTTTAATCGATTTCAGATATTTCCTGTAACATATGTATAGCCATTTGGAAGGCATAATTTTTATTAAGAATAGTCCAAGTCTTCATCTCATCTATCTTCATCTCTGTGAGAACGCATCATGGTCCTGAACGTTTGTTCCGGACCATGGAACAAACGTTCAGGTCGTTTGTTCCAAGCAGTTTTGGAACAAACGAAACTGCTCTGCTGCTGTTATCAAAGCTGTTTTTTTCGCTTACAGCTTGGTTGCTGCTCGCTTTTTTAACGTGTGTCAAAGCAGCGGTGACACCTAGTGACATTTGAATTCAACAAAATCTTCAAAAATCAAAATCCTGTTTCAATTAAAACCGTGCATGGCACGGGGCTACTTCTAGCATAGTAGAAAATATACTCATGCACACATGGCAAGGCTTATGTTAAAAGTCCTGTTTCCAGTGTTAATCGATTCATTCTAAATGTGAAATTGAAATCATTGATTGGAAAAATGATAAGCATATGCACTCGCACGTAACTAGGGAGACATGTAAGCCTCGTCAAAAGTAAACAACATGGACCCAGATACTTTTCTCCTGTCATTAAAAATGAGTAAATAGTCAATTAAAAATTATAAAAGAAGTAGTTATCATTAGTAGTTGGAATGAATATTAAAAATAGAGGAATAAAAACACTTTTAGCTATGCAAGATAAGATTATAATTTTTTTTTCTTCTGTTTTTAGGCTGCAGAGAAGCTTCGATCATTACCAGAAATCCATTACAAAACGAGATAAATGGAAAAAATTGCATTAATCCAAATTAAAAAACAATCATGTATTCGAATGAGACTTTGACTGGAAGTTTTTGTTCAATGGGTTTGAAGTACACAGTTTTCTCATTTTGCCTGAGTTGTTAGGTTATTTTTTAAAAACATTTTAGGATTTTCGGATTGGTGGGAGACAGTTTAAACCATGTTTTTAAAATTTAACCCTTGGTTATTTTAGCAAATTTTTGAAAACAAACTAAACCAAAATGTTAGAAAGATCGAATGAACACGCGGAAAAATTGCACTGTCCTCCCCAACCTGGTAACCAGGATTCTATCCTATTCAAAATGTCAGACGTGATACAGCGAAGTTTCAGGGTAATTTTAAGCCGTTTATATTTTTCATCAAAAATTAACAAATTCACAAGGCTATGACCATTTTATGATCATTTTAATTAATTTAGTCAAAAAAAAAAAAGCAAACAATGAAAAACTTTGAAAGCTTCTAAACAACAACTCTGCGAAACGATGCATTACCACGACTAGAGTTTGAAACAACTGCAATTCTCCAGAAATCGTTCAAACTTCAAATACGCCATCTCGGGAGCACACTGAACACACCTGTGCAATTTTTAGCTCTATATTCCCAAATCTAACCAATATATGGCACTTTCAAATCGAACATAATTTTCTTAAAAAATCCGAATTTCTAAGTGCTGTAACTCAAGTAATTTGGTAGATCTGATTGCTCAGAAATTTTATTCTTGGTGCAGGCAACAAGCCTGCAAAGTTTGAGAAAAATCCATTTTTCATCAAAACTTAAAAAAAACAGAAGCCTTTCTCTTTTGTTTTTTTGAGAAAATGTCACAAGTCTCCAGAAATTGTTCAAACTTCACATACGGCATTTCTGGAGGACGCTGAACAAGCCGGTGTAATTTGTAGCTTGATATTCGCAAAACTAACAAAGTTATAGCACTTTCAAATCGAACGTAATTTTCTGGCTGTTAATTTTTGGCGGTAAATTGTTTGCGGTATATTGCTGGTGGTAAATTGTTGGCGATAAAAAGTTGACAGTCAAATGTTGGCGGTAAATTGCCGGCGGTAAATTGCTGACGGTAAAATGTTGGCAGAAAAAAACAACATGTTTGGAAACACAAATTTAAAATTCCTGTAACTCGCGTAATTTTGCGAATTTTGCAGATCTGATTGCGCAGAAATGTTATTCGTGATGCAGGCAACAAGCCT
>JAQIWH010007158.1:0-11834 GCA_034695005.1 Cryptops parisi
CATAAATCTAGAAGCGTGGAAGCAGTAGTCAACTTTCTCTTACTAACGTTGAGATAATAATAGACAGTGTACGATCGTCAGTCATTCAACCTTATAACGTCATTACTCGGGAGTACGATCAAACAACAACAACAATAATAACAAAAGTAACAGTTCAAGGCACTTGCACGCTTCCTCTTTTCAGCATATTCTGTGTTTGTGTGGTTTAATAATCGAATATGGCTGTTGTGTTATTTATTTTTGGATCTCAAAAAACCATTCCTCCTTGTCGGTCCTGCCCTCACAGTGGCCGCAGTTTTGTGTCAACAGTCACGCATGCGCAATTCGCTTCTCAGAATTACTTCGATGATTATACACTTTCTTTTCCCTCTCATCGAAAATCCCCACAATTGTAGAAGGTTTGTCCACAAGAAACATTATTTTCACCAAGTTGTGAAAAACTACATAGAAAAAAAATACAACCACACAACCGACCCAATTTTTAGAACCACTATTGGTATCATTATTTATCTCTTATTTTTTTTTAAAAAAACAAATTTATATTTTGTAGAATAAAAAATTATTTTCGAGTTATCGTTGACCCTTAACACCTTTTTTTTTTGTTTTTTAAGAAGAAAAAATAAGTATGAACAAGATGGCACAATTGAATAGTTTGCTGCGGGATTTATTAGGTCGCGTAATTGATTATTAGGGAGGAGTTTGGACTGGGCATGGTGGTTCTTCGAATTGGCCTCGTGACTTCAATACGTCTATCATCGGCACGCAAATTTATAAAGACTGTGTTGTTGATGTATTTTTTATATACATATATACGAACGTATTTTTTCAAAAATAAGTGCTTAGGGTCGTGATTTAAAAATAAAAAGATTAAACATCGCCTCACCAATAATCCTGCGATAAGTTTTACTCCCTCTTTTAAGCTTAGGACATAGGACCAACTGATAATGTGTTTTTCTTTGTGTGTGTGTGAGATAATTGGCGGATATACGTAATATGGTATAGTTTTCGAGTTCTGGAATTACCTTTATTCTTTTCCGTACCCTGTAACTGTTTAAAAATACAAGTACATTAAAAACACTTTTTAAGCATACTTTTTATACCCTACTGTCTACTGTCATATACAGATACTAGTAAATAGCCCATCAAAAATTAACGGGGAGGTTTTTATTTTCATTACGAAATCTGTTGTTTTATCTCATGTTGCATCGCAACATTTGATTACCTGTAGTAATATAATGATTAATGAATAATGACTCGTTTTCTTTGCAAGGTCGTTTTGGGATGAGATTTCAAAAAACATTATTTAAGTGTTATATGATGCTGTGTCATATGTCGATGAACTTCTTTAGTCAATGACTCGCCGATAACAAACTTACAAGGAGATTTTTTTATCATTTATGGATATATAGCTGTAAGTACTGTACATACAAAACGCAAAAAAATGATTTCTGACTGTTTCGATTTATGAGAATTAAAACTTATGCTGTCTTTGAGTAATTCAGTATTCAATTTATGCATGTTTTGTGTAATTCCATGTTTGATTTTGGCATGTTTTTTTTATGCAAATTTTGATTTAGGTGAATCTAAATTTATGCGATCGTTAAGTAATTCGATATTTCACTTATGCGAGTTTTGAATAATTGCATTTTTTATTTATTTATTTATTTATTTATTCAGTTATATATGCGATTTTTTTACATTGAACTTATGCAGTTTTTAATTTATGCGAAGGACTTATGCAGTTCTCGTTTTATTATTATTATGTAATTGTAGCATCTTAATGGATAAAATTATGCGTTTTTTGGTACATTGGACTATACAGTATACGATTGGACTATACAGTATACTCGTATTCTCATAAACGACTGTAGATGGCAACATCTACAGTCAATTATCTTAATTGTTATAAAATGCAAAGATCCTCCTTCTGCTCCTGCTCCTCCTCCTCCTCACCAGTTATGTTTCTATAGAAACAACCGAAACGAAACGAAACGAAATAAAAAATAAATACTCTAACTGTATTGAATATTGAGTTGAATGAACAAAGAACTGTAACGAATATTGCGACAGCAATATGAGTTAATGAATAAATAACTGTAACGAATATTGCGACAGTAATATGAGATATGACAGATAACATGAGCAATATGACAGCAATAACAACTTTCCCGTCATTTTTGACGGGCTATTAGTAAGTTACTATAAGGGTACTAGTAAGTTAAGTATGATTATATAATTACAGTTCGTATTCAAGTTGTAAAATGAAATACCATAGTATATATTAATAAGTTATAACATTATATATTTGTAATAAATGACGATGACATGCACTTATGGCAACCATTACTATAGGATTACACTCCGTATGGGTGCCCATTTTCCTTTGATGTGAATTATGTTAGCTTGATACAAATTGTTAATTATGTATAACAGATGTAAGAAGAGAATAACAATGTAAAAACATAACAAAGGAAAATAAACAATATACGTTCAATTCCCAGCTCACAAACTCACTAACTCACTCACAATAGAGCCAATATAAAGAAATGTACAAACTACAGTAAGTTCTCAGTTACACCGATCGAGATCTTTCGAGCTTTACACAAATTATACAACATATTGGAAAACGATTTTGCCAGTTGAAATTATAGATTACTACTGGTATTACTTCCAAACAAGAATATCCGGAAGTCGATATTGTAATAGTTGGATTCGTTTTCTGTTACGTTTTATGTGTGAAACCGGTCCCCAAATCAGATGATGGTCTTGAATGCAACATGCAACTCTGCATACTCGATGCATCATGCCAAATATTTATATTAAAAAAAAAAAAAATATTAACCAAATGTAAAAATTCAAAACTCACAAAAACGTGCAAGGAATGTTTCTAAATTTCTGACCCTCTGGTGCAGAATATTAACTACCTCCACAGCAGAGAGATGATATGAAAATTACAATCTTGTTTGCACTGCGATTACTATCATTATAATCGCATGGGGTTTACCTTTTTTTTTCTTCTTAAAGTAAGGAATTGAGACTAAAATCGTGTTAGCAGCCATACAAGTAGGCAAGGTTTGCACACCAAAAACAAAAATGATGGAAGTTCAGAGACAGACACTGTAATGAGGCTAATGAAGTACTACCGAAAACTCAAAAGTTTGACACTGGATGGTTGTTGTTGTTTTTTCTTCGCTACTTCTTCTTCTTCTGCTGCTGCTATTGAGTTTTTGTCATAATTGGTCCCTTTTTTTTTCCTCCACTTGTCTTTTTTTCCAAATAATTTTTTGTTGGGTGAATCATGCACAAGACCAGTTTTTTTTTCTTCTCATTTTCTGTGAAATTAAAGTCAATGTAAAAAAAAAATATGTACCGTAATTATTGTTATATAAAAAATTCTGGTAAACATGGCATGCATTTAATTGTGAAGATAATCGTTTTTTTCATGATAGTTGTTTGTTTTTTATGTTTTGTTGTATTTTTGATATACTGTATGCATGTGGTCCTTTACGTTTGAGGTTTTGCTTATTCGCGGGCGTAATTTTGGCGACCTTAAGTTATAGGCGTCGAAATCTGTCATTGTTCGTTGTTTTTCTGAACGCGATTGACTCCGCAAAAATTATACCGAATTTCCAATAAAATTGGAAGACTACAACGGATAACTCCAGCGTGAAGGTGCAGTATTGTTCCACACGCCGCATATACGTTGTGTACGCACAATAATGGTGATATTTTTTCGCATATAACGAAAATCTAAAGGTTCTCTCGTTACATCATACGAAATGACTTATTGACTTATACTTATACGTATAAATTGAAGATTCCTCCTGTATACTAAAAGTGTTGAGTTTGCTTAAGATATTTTTCCGCTTAAGAAGTGAAAAAATTATATGGTTCCCGTACGGATAATGCGTGATAATGTATCATTTAATCCGATTATTGAAATGATGTATCTTTACACGCTTAAAAAAACTAAACTTTTATGGTTTCATTGTCACATTGTGTATTGTATACTAATGTACTGTACATTAACTTTTGTTTTTATTGATTATTTTTACTATGTTTTTTACTTTTTATTATGTTTTATGATCCGTAAAACAAGAATCAAATAAACATACATAGAACTGCATAATGTACAAGTAGCCTACATAGAACTAAAATAAACCAGTTGCTGTATACAATTTTGAAGTTATTAAACATAAGTTAGATGATAAACATAATTTAAGTCAAGAACGTCATGCTAAGCAATACCATTATCGATGTTTATTGTAAACACTATTGTAGCCTACTTCTACAGAGTGGCGCAAAATTCATTTTTTTAAAAATTTATAATTTTTTTTTTAATAAGGTGACATATTAATAATAAATTTTATTTAATTAGGTAAGAAATATCATGTCACTTAAATGATCACAGTTTTCAGCCCCACAGATTCTCGTGTGGAAGTCATCTTTCTAGCGTATCTGGTTCCATTGTTGTGAAACCAGATTGGAACCAAATTGTACAGTTTTAGTACCGTACGTTGCTTCAAAAAAATTCTCAATTTTTTTTCTTAAAAAACATTATTAAAAAAAAAAGGTATAAGCTATTCAAACTGTAATGTGACTTTTGCACCCCAATAGATACACTTTATAAAAAAAAAACACGAATTAAACGGTAATGAATTAGATTATATAAAATCACAGCAATGATCTCCCGTGCTACAACACAGGTTACCTACTAGTTATTATCATATTTAAAAAAAAACAACTTTAATTATTTTGGGGTCAAATATGATCTCTTGCATGATATTTTACTCTATACACAGTAGCAGCACTTTATCTAGCGAGACTTACATGGATCGTTTATATAACTTAATGACTTCCTCTTCGAGAGCCGAAAATCGAAGTCACCATTAACCCTTTTATAGGTTTCCTTTTTTTTTTATTCCACCCTCTATACGTCTGTTGTTTATATGCTTCCCACCACTCAATTAACGGCCAATTCGATTGGCTATTATCTTTCTCTTTTCTTTTCTTCCTTTTTGGATACATCATCTTGCTGGAGGGGGAGGAGGTGAAGATGAGATTCAGCCTGATAGGGGAACGTGTCATAAAGAGAATGCGTGCAAGTAATAGCCTCGGGTGCACCCAACAACTAATTTTTTTTTCTTCTTCAATTAACCACTACTACTACGTACTTCATACCTCGACTCTTCATCTTTGCTATTGTCGTCCTTTTTTTCTCTTCTTCTTCTCTTTCACAACTTTTTTTTGTCTCAATTCCCGTCTTGATTTTCGGCGTATGTATGTCTCTTTGTGTTAATATGAGACCCAACTGCGAATCATCGAATCCCAATAATGGTTTTTGTGCGCGTCGATTTATGAGGTGATAATCGTCAAGAAAAGATGATTTTTTTCTTCTTCTTCTTCAACCGAAGTTGTTGTTGCTCTATTTGATTCGCCGATAAACGGATATCTTTTGGCTTAGAAATCCCTCCTTTTGAGTTGTATCATACTGACTCATTAGGATCGAGCTATTCTAGTGTGGCTATCAGCTGCCACCTGAGAGTCAGCTTTGATGTACAATGTACAGTACCCGCTTTCTTAAGAGATAGGTTGTAGTTTTGTATGGTAGTCGTCGAATGTTTCATTTTAACTCCAAAGAATACAGTAGGAGTAGTTTCTCTTATCCGACGTATACTAGACCAACGGGTGTCGGATTACTGGATTTTGGGAACAGGTCATTCTGTTTTCACACCAACTTAGCAAAACTAACCGCACAATACAGGATACTGTAATACCAAAACGAGAAAAAAAAGTATGTACAGCAACAGCAGTTAGTTATAAAGTCCATCTTCTGATCTACAATATCATTGCATTACACACGAAATTCGTTAATTTTGTCGGCGTTTTTTTTTGCGTTTAAAGACAGTTTTATGTACCGACCTGCTACCTGTCGAGTGTCGGACTGGCGAGGTGTCGGACTAGGTTAGAGAGAATCTACTGTAGTTTGTACAGAAAGACTCAAAATATACCTACTGTATCTTAATCCCCCCTTTCTGATCGTGGTAACATCATACAGGGTTGCGATAAATTACCGGACGATTTGATAGATGCGTAATTATTTATGTACGAACACCTTAAATATTTCAAATCGCATTGTGTGAGTATGAAAATAAAGACCCTACAACTGGACAAATAGAAATGATGATGTCCAGTGTGTTGTATGATATTAAACTGCCTATAGATGTTTCGTGTTTTCGTATGAATCAGAAGAATCTGTGTCACGTGAAGAAAACAAGAACTTGAAGAAACCAACAAATTAAAAAGAAATTAATAAAGGTTTGCGATCCTGTACCCAGTGCATTCTGCATTAAGAGCACATTATTGTGAACCAAAAAGTTTTAGTTCTGTGACTCACCCGGTCTTTATTGACGTGGGCATATAGCCTACGTATAATCTTTTACGATATAAGTTTGGTCAGGTTAATGAACTGCATGACTTATTGTACACTTACTGTGCAATTACGCTTTCTACTGGTCACGTCGTCAACGCTTACATTGATCGATCTTCCGTCAGATGATTGGATTTTTTGTTGTTTGTAATAGCAATGAACATTACGATCATAAAAATCGTTTTTGAAAAAATATTAAAAACATTAAACACACAAAATAAAACATGAATTTATTCTTAAAATTCTGTTCCACAAAATGAAATATTTTTTTTATTTTACACCCGCAGCCTGACGTACACACAAATTATAAAAAGATCGAAGGCAGCTTGTTTGGAGGGAGACGGGAGGGGGTGTTTAATGGTGTCCGCTTATAATCGGGACTGTTCGATTCCCTTTCTGTTATTTGGTCTCTGAAATCATCAGAAGGCACTTTGCACTTCCGTTTCCCTTTCGGCCATTAATCCTTTCTCTTTTTTCCACCCCATTTTTCCCTCCTGTTTCTCGTCTTCGTGTCAGGATTATTTAACGGCGACGGGGTTTTGATCGCTGACGAGCAATGTGTCTCGAACCGGGCCCGCGAATTAATCACTTCCTGTTCTTCTTCTTTTGCTACACGAATGATGCTGTTAGAAAGAGAAAGAAGATGAAGAGAATGGCCTATAAGAGGGAGGCTGAGGAAGAAGAGGAAAGAATGGCGCGAAGAGAGATGGGTGAGCAGAAGGATGGAGAAGAGAACGAGCCGAAAGTTTCCATAGAAAACAGACTGAGAGCCGAGAGAGGGATAAGGGTTGCAGATGAGGATAGAGAATGAAAGAGCAGAAGTGTGAAGAGAAAGTGTGAGAGGCTGAGAATAACGGAAGAGGCATAGGAAAAGGATGTGAAAGACGAAGGGAATAATGCGAGAAAGAATGAGGGGGTGAAGAAGATGAGCAGACTGGAGAAGAAGTGGAAGAGTAGAGGGGGTGAGAAGAGAGCACTGAGAAGAGAACAGTGGAAAACTGGGAGATAGTGTAAAGATAAGGGGATAAAGAGAAGAAGAAGAAGAGTTGGAAGAAGCGTACAGGAAAGAATGAGAGATAAGAAGAGGTTGCGAAGTCGAGAAGTGCGAGGGTGAGAGGAGAAGAAGTGAGAAGACGTAGACACCAATCGGAAAGAGTAATTACTCTCTTTCATCCGGGTGTGGTGTAACTTGGATTGCTAATAGTCGCCTCCTTTCACTCTCTCTTTTTCTTTCACTCTCTCTACTTATTCTCCCCGTTATTTATGAGTGCGGAGTTACGCGTCGCTGATGCACCATAAGGGCCCGTGTCTTTCACTTTCCTTGATTTTTCCTTTTCCTTCCCCTCTCCTTTTCGCCTTGTCTACAGACCTTTCGATAAAGATACTCTTGTTTCTGTCAACCTCCGCAAGACCTTCCTCCTCTTTCTTTTTTTTTTTCACTGTACAGGGTGTCGAGATTAATCTGAGCGTGTGACGGGCAAACAGCTTTTATTAAGCATGTATAGATTAGATTCTCAGTTCATTTGTTGTTCATTTGTTACATGAGTTTGAAAAACTGTTTTACTATTATATTAAGTTCGATATAAATAAATACATATACTGTACGATATATTAAGTTTATACAGTAGTTTCTTTAGTCCGACATCTTACCAGTCCGACACTCGGCAGAGTGTCGGAACATGAAACTGTTTTTAAACGCAAAAAAAAAACGAGAACAAAATGGACAAATTTCATGTGCAATGCAATAATATTGAAAATGAACTTAATAACTAACTGTTGTACATATGTTTTTTGCTTAGACAGTTTGTACAGTACCCTGTATTGTATGGTTAGTTTGCTAAGTAGGTTTAGGTAATAAACTGAGTGATTTGTTCCCAAAATTCAGTAATCCGACAATTTAAAGTAATCTAATACCCGCTGGTTCGATATTCGTCGGATTAGAGCGACTCTACTGTACTTACATATATGGTGCACAACATAAACACGTGTACACGTAAATATACACATATACAGCATTCAACAAGCATCCAAAATTGACATTTTGAATTTGAATTTTCAACAACGTGTAATCAACAATTGAAGGTTTGCCCGAATAACGTTGTATGTTACAAAAATTCAGTATTGAGATTATTATAGAAAACTGTGCTTCATATATGGGCCTAGCTAGTGCTGTCAATGGACAAACTCTTACCTGCCTAAAACATACATATATCACTTTGAAATTGGGCACCTAATATGTGACAGTTGATGTGTTGCTGAATACCTTTTTTGCCATTCACTCAAAACTATGAAACGTTATTCCGGGCAAGCCTTCATTTGTTCAAATTTTTCCAATAAAACAAGCACCAAGAATTTACACTCATCTGCAGAAAGTATAGAATTTTGTATGCAAAAATTCTTGAGTGAAAGATTGAATTTGAATCTGAAAAAAAATAGTTCCGTAGTGAAAGACATGAAAAATGGAGTTATTCTGTTATTTTTTTTTTAACTTCCATTTTTATATGTAGGGGGAAGTTTTTGACTTTTCCGATTATTTAGCAAAACGTAGTGCAAGATGAAGATGTCGTTTCGCCACCAGGCGGTACTCTGCTTGGCGTCTCGTTAAACTTCCGTAAAAACGAGATCTGGCCCGAAATAGGCAAAATAATCGGAGTGTACTAAAATTTATGGAGCAATATTTTTTAGCAAAAAGGAATCTGAGAGTGAAAAAAAAAATGCTTAGGAAAAAAAGGGGGGGGGGAAATCTTTTCGTCTTGATTTGTTCCGTCGTTGAAAGGCCATTCTTGGCGGGTCGCCATTTTTTACTCGAAATGAAAGAAAAAGAAACAGAATAATAAAGGTTATATACTTTATGGCCATTTTGTAAATATATCCTTAGAACGATTTTCTCAAGTCGGCTAGATTAGATCACGTTGATTTGTTTTTTTGGTGGTGTCAAGTCTTTCTTTATTATTATTTTTTTGTCTTTTCTAAACTTGAAGGGGTGTAAATTTAGTAGAAATTTATGCTTGTTGCGTTGATAGAAGTGCAACTTCATAATAACATGTTCATCTAATGAGCATCTAAGAATAAATCATGATGGAAAGAGTTTAAAAAAAAACAACAACAACAATAACAACAAATCTGTGTTGTTGAAAAACAACGGTTTGTGTGTATAAATAGGTAACAAGGTTGGTAATTTGTTTTATGTAAACAATACATAAAACTTGATGAGTGAATGCTTCATTACCTTGTACAGACATTTTACGCACATGTGTAGTTTCTAATTAGAAGATATATATCTTTAAATTATAGCTTTAAACTCGAGATACTGTATATGGTTGACTTTTGATGCCTATATAGAATGTAGACAAATTAATTTTACCTGATACTATAAAATGTCGCGTCTTATATTCGGGCGCGTCTTATATTTGCGAAAATACGCTAATAGTTATCTTTGTAGAGGTATTTCTTGTTTATGTATAACAGTTCTATTTTTTTGTTTGTGACTGATAATCCGACGTACCTCTGCGACTCAAACCCAGAATTTTTGCTTGTACTGTATTTTAATTCAATTTGTTTTCGGGAATAACTAAGATTGTTATCCAAATTCGTAATTTTATACTTTTTACTAGTGTGCCATTCCCGTCGCAAGCGACGGTGGACCCAGAAATAGTAACCAGCAGGAACGATTCCACTGATAACTCTGTTAACTCTATAGAGGGATCATTTATTTTTTCTTTATCCTGCAATCCAGTTTCATTCATGGGCAAATCTAGGATGCATATTAAAGTAGAGAAAAGACTCGATTATATCGAATTTAAAATCGTTATTGACTACACATTTGTTTCACAACGATGTTAGTAATATAGATACTAGCTTCACTTGTGAGCGAGTTGTGAATTTGTATTGTACATACAAAAACAAGACGACTCGATGGATTTTGATGAACGAGGTGTCTATGGATCCGTCTTAGTCTCACGAGTGTCACTGCCTATATGTTGTTAATTAAAAACCAATATGGCGGACGCTATATGCTAGTCTAGTATATAAGTTCTAGTACGGTATATGAAAAGTATGCTTAAAAAGCATTTTTTAATGTACTTGTTCTTGGCATAGGACATAAAAACATTTAAAGCGACTGATAAGCTGACAAATTCTTGTTCTTTATTATACGTTTCAAAGGAATAAACTGCATACAAAAAAAAACTGACAAAAGGTGAGATAAAATGTCACTGTATAAGGTGTCGTTAAAATGAAAAAAGAAGGTATGCAAACGACAAATCAAAATCCCAAATAAAAAAGAGTGCCAAAAAATGGGTTATACTAGTGCTTGGTTTTTTATGTTTTCTTACGCGAAGAGTTATTAGCAGAAATCCCAGCTGACTCATCAACAACATCGAGGTCGTTCCCCGCGGCTTTCTAACAAGACAAGTTTATATGTTAGTTGAGGGAGGGACAGGAAACTAAAGTAAAGCTATTACTACTTACTTACTTACTACTACTACTACTACTACTACTACTACTACTACAAGTCTATCCATCTGCTGCAGTGTAGTAGGCTATTAATCAAAGGAGGCGGCAAAGCGCTTCTTCTCAGTTGCATTTGCAAGAAATGTCCGCTCGGGGTGTCAAAAGAAGGCTACGCTTCACTACCGATAGGAATGCCTGCTGCTGCATCTGCTCACTGCTCTTACGCGATGCAGGATCAGGAGGAGGATGACAAAGATGCTACTGTGAGGAATGATGTGAAAATAGAAGTTTGGTATGCAATAAAAAACAACCTAAGGCACTGATGAGGTGAATGAAGTCACTCGAAAATGCATTTATAACAATTTTGCACGAGATGGTAGTAGAGTAGGGAATCTCGATTGTCCGAAATTACATTTTGTCCGACATGCTGGTCGTCATGCTAATGCTGCATTTTGCATGAGGTTAGATTCGTTGACGAAAGTCACTCATAAAGAAGTTACACTTTTCATAAACGAAAAAGAGTATTATTTTGTTGTAAAATAGCTGCTACTGTTATAATATAGTGCATTGTTGAGTTTGTTATTGTTGAAATTCCAAAATAGCTTCTTTCTTCGTTCTTCTTACCAACCTACCATTATTCACCTCATACTCAAAGTGAAGTTAAAGAAAAAGTGGGTAGCAAGTAATGGGTAAAAAGAAAACACGTTTTTAAGGCCCCACTTTTGTTTTGTGGACATTTTTATTGAATGAAGAAAGTTTGTTTGAATGATGAAAATTTTTGGAACTGATTTAATGTTGTTGTTATTTTTTCTTTGGCATTGGTTTTTTTTTTTTAACAGCATGGTATGTGGTGTATCCTTGAATGTGCTGTTGGCGATGTTATGGTAAACCATATTGTTAATAAAAACTAGTTGGCATGGAAATACATTGTCGCGTTTTCTATTGTTGAAAT
>JAQIWH010007159.1:0-11834 GCA_034695005.1 Cryptops parisi
CGGCAGAAGTACTCCCTCTCCCTTTCTCTCTTCCGCAAATGGAATGACCCAGCTCTCTTTCCCCTTCCAGAGCCTGCGCTGCAGGCTCTGAAGTCAGCGTTACAGAAACTGGTAAATATATAGGGGATAGGAGCTCACCCTCTTTTAACATTAATAACCATTTACTTTGAAGAATTGATTTTATACAGCTTTTGGACAGTATATAGAAGAATTTTGGAATGTGAAGCAATCCCCACCTTGGAAAATGGATTGGTCCTTATATATATAGTAGTTTTTGTGTTAGTGTTGTTTTAAATAAAAAAATAGTCTTTTTGCCCCCCCCCCCTCTTTCTGGTCAGAGGGTGCGCTCCATCCCTGACGTTTCAAAAGGCTTTTTCATGGAACAAAAACACAAGCAGCTAACAGAACACTGTTAGATGAAAAAAAAAAAAAAAAGAAGTGTTTTTTGTCCCTGACGAAGCCTTTAGAAACTAAGGTGAAAGATCGGGAGTGTTTGAGGTGCACTAGTCAGTAAGTTCAAAAGTTTTTGCTTTTTTTCTCTCTATTTTTTCATGATGTTCAAGGTGCAGAATTTAAAATTTACAAATATATCTGCTACAAAGTAACTTCAAGCATTCGTATCAACAACCTTGGTGCATGCTTTTCTGCCTCAATGTGAATGCTACATGCAGTGCAAAAGATAGCCGTCAAGCTAGAATTATATTCAATGTGGCTTTTCCAATTTACAAGAAACCCGATTTGTGAAATTTTTAAAGCAGGTAGCTTTCACACTGGCCACAAAACACTGTCATTGAAGCAAAACCATGTAAAAGATTAGGTCGTTGAGAGCAAAAAATAATTGGACCAAACCTTCATGAACTGTGAAATTATTAGCATAGCAACATCGATACAAAAACAAAACATTAAAAACAATTAAAATTGTCATCTCGAGAACAAATTTGCAATTATGGGGAAATGAAAACTGCAATGGAGTAAAGAGATCTTTGATTTCCCTGAGCTTACAACACCAATACTATTGAATAAAAGTAATGTGCTGTCAATGTCAGGTTTAAAAAAATAAGTTTCCACCACAAAATAATTTACTCGTCGAGTAGTTTAATTGGAGCAGTCATAAACTTCGTCATGAGAAAACCTCGTAAATATAAACAAAATTTTACCCTATAAAAGTGATTTTCTTCCAATACTTCTTGGTTTGCATAAATTTTCTCTGCTAGCAAGTGATAATACTCTGACTGCAATATTAAAAGAAGAAAAAAAAAGTATGAAGCACTACTTACAAAACTATGAATTAATTCATTGAAAAAAAAAAATATTATAATTGGGCTTCATTACCCGACTATTCGCCATTTGATACATGTCTCCCTCAACTTGACAAGCATAAGCCACAAGGTTGTTCATTTGTTCATCTTGTGGAACAGATGGGTCAGGAGCAGGAGACATTGCTTGCACTCTGAAATAACAAATTGGCACATGAAATGTTGTTCACAGATAAAATTTCAATCATCAAAACATTATTTCTCCAAATTAGAGATGGGCCATTCGAATCCTCAAATCTTGAAAAAAATTTGAGATTTAAAAACTCGAATTTTTGCGCTTTTTTTTTTTTGTCATTAGAATCTTTTGAATTTTCACTTAAAAAACTGTTAAAACTTTGAAAAGATTCATTTAACTCCATTATATAACCCTTCACAAACTGGTACATTATGTTATTGACAAATAGCGCTGTAACGATTGGGCGATCGGATCACGTGACCTTGACTTTGCATCAAGAACTGGGAGAAAACAACGACGAGCTTTGGATATCTGCCTGCCTTTCGACCTGTTGTTTTTAGCCAGATTTTAGTGTCATTAGCAAAAAAGATTTCATTTTTAAATACTTATTAATTCGTTTAGTAATTAACACGCAAAAATCATCATAAGAAGCTGAAGAATATCTTAAAAAAACAACCAACAAGCAATTTGTTTAACAGGTAGCACCCCTATAAGATTGGCCCCATGTACAAAAAAAAAGCAGTATTCAAAATGCTTTTCATTTCCAGCCCCATTACATTTTACCACAAGTCCCTATTATGCAGTAACTGCTAAAGATGGACCATTCGAATTTTCGAACCCTCGAATCTTGAAAAACATTCAAGGTTCGAAAACTCGAATCTTCGCACTTTTTCGGTCATTCGAATCCTCACCTGAAAAACTGTTGAAACTTTGGAAAGATTAAATTTAACTCCATCATATAACCCTTCACAAACTGGTTTTATACTGTTTGCTAGCATAACTTAATGTGTACAATGTGTATTTATTTAATTCTATAATTTGTTATGTGCATCCTCTGTCAGAAACAAGCCTTATTGGCTCATCTGACTTATTTATTTAGGAATTTCAAATTTTGTTACTTGTATATATCTGGTTTGTACATTGTACTACTCGGCATTTATTGTGCTCATGTAATTTTATAGTCATAATCAGTGTTGATCTGGCCAAGTACCTGGTACCAACGTTAATAAATAACAAATAACAAAAACCAATATTTTTGCAGCACATCAGGATTCAAACGAAGTGGGCTAGACCCAGAGTGAGATCAAATGCTAACTGCCAGTGTTCTTAAATAAAAATCTCCATTAAAGGTTTCGGATTTTTTAGATTGCTTAAAAAAGTTCAGTGTTTAGTGTTTTTAATTTTTGTTAACTCTTGAAACAAGTATAATAGGAAAAAACTTCATCTTTTAAATACAACCAAGATTTCAAATCTTGCTTTAATTAAAAACTTTTAATTTTAAATAGAGGTCTTTTTTCATATTATAGTATTATTATTTGGTACTGATGCCCATTTTGCTTGGAGCACTAGTGGCCAGGGCAATTTGTTTTCTTTGATGTGTTGTTAATTAATTTATTTATTTTATTGTGTTTAACTAACCTAAACTCGGATCTACATTCAATCTTCAGGTTAGGTTAGTGAAAAATAATAAAAAAAAATGAACAAATTAACAACACATCAACTAAAACGAATTGCCCTAGCTACTAGCGCTCCAAGCGAAAAGGGCATCTAACACATTAGTAACTATTATTCTTATATGAAGAATTCGAAAGATTCCATATTCGACAACCTTTCAGGATTTGGGTTTGGATTCGAGAAAATTTAGGATTCGGCCCATCCTTACTCCAAACCATGTTAAAAAGATGTTGCAAAGTGACTTTCTGGTCTATTTGTAGTATACTCTTCTTAATCACTAAAATCACATTAACTCTTCCACTCCACTCAGTGAAAATATTCATCAATATCTACCAATTAAAAAATCCGCCCCTACCCCATGTAGCACTCTAATCCCCAAATATCCTCTCCAAGACCTCAGAATGTTAGTACATAAGTAAAAATAGCTTCATACTTACACTCTGTTTATTAGATGACTTCTTAGGTCAGGACTAACATGTTGATGCCAGTCTTCAGAAGCCGAAGACTGTGGAGACAGCTGATCCATCACCTGCAGGTTTCCTGGAACATTTGGTGGTTGCTGATACGCCATGGCACCATGTATCACACGATTCACTTTGGGTATTGTTGTCTCTGTCCAATCAATGGTTGATTTCTACAAGCCCCAATTAAGCATCAGCAAAACAGTTTGAATCCCCCTTCTTTAGCAGTTTCACTATATTATACACATTATTGTTTCAGGACCTTGTTTACAAACTGTCAAAGCATGCAAAGAAGTCCGAAAAAGGCAGCTTTCTCGCATGCAAAAAGTTCGGTAAAACATTATGTCACGTAATACAGATGCCAGATGAGTTGCCTACATCTGTATGGAGAGTTGACTGTTCACACAATGTGTGTATTACAGTGGAGTTCATCAACATCTAGCATAATCCAGCATCTGTATCATGTGACATATTTGTTTTTCATATTAAAAAAACTTGGGTCTTTTCAGACCCCTAAACATGCTCAAAGTGTATATAGGTGTACAGTGAATCCTCGACTTACGCAGAATCGTAGATATGCGGTTAGTTCCAGCTGATAGTGTCAACCGCCATTTTTTGTTTATAAAGTTTGTCTATAATAATTTTGGCCATATGCTGTATGTTTCCGTAGTAATATAACTATAGAGGCTAAAGTAAATATTATTAAATCAACATATATGAAACCACTATATATGTCAAAAAATACATTGCATTATCGTATTTAACTACAGTTCGGCTTACGCGGAAACCTCCGAAACGAATTAACCATGTAAGTTGAGGGGACTCACTGTATACACTTTGTACATGCCATGAAAGTCTGTCAACGAGGTCTTGAAACACCCTGTATGCATTGTCAAGTGCTTTTGGTTATTTTTTTTATTTATATGAGCCCAAGTCTCACTTTATACAACAAGGTACTTTTCACGTTTGGTACACTTTGATTATTGTGGTAAACGCGCACTTTGTGCTTTTGATGGTCACTGGATTAAGTTAGTCAGTTTCGACTTAAGCATTTGTCCCAGACCTAACCTAACCCTATATCATCTAGCTCAAAGTGCATGTTAACCACAATAATCAAAGTATACCAAACAGTGACCTATCAAACACTCCACCTTTGAGCTGCAGCACCATCGGTGGCTCTTTTCACAAAAGTTTTGAAATTAAACTACTGTATTTGAACTAACTTAGCTTTGATAACCCAAATAAAAAATGTTACATTTAGGCTAAGTTCACGATGCAGCCTTTTTTTTTGCTTATAAGCGCTCACGTTGTAACAGTTACTGTACAACGTGACCGACTTGTTACATGTAGCGCTTATAAGCGAAAAAAGCTGCATCGTGAACTTAGCCTTAGTATGGGCAAATCACAATATTTAAAAAAATATACATAAAAAGGTACTTTCCTGTTATAGCTGGGGCGAGTCTGAGTTGCTATTTGCTTGTACTTGCTTATGGGTTTATTTTGCAGGTTAGGTTAGGAAAACAAAACAATATACATTTAATACGTTCCTTTGTTTTTCCTAATTTAACCTGCAAAATAAACCCATACAAAATAAACCAAGTACAAAGCAAATATCAACATCAGACTCGTCCCGGCTATAACAGGAAAGTACCCATAAAAAAGGCATATTAAAAAATATGCCGCGATTGAATCGACGACGGTGGTCACGCCCCTAACACCGTATGTAATGACAAACTTGATTTCGAGAATTAACCACGTCGTACTACAGTCTCTTCCTTGAAATTTAAAGATAGCGTTTGATACATTGTTAGCTCATCAATAACAGTATATTGGGGTCTCATCAAAGGCAATAATGGGATTCGAATAACAGAACAAAAGCATGATTACCAACCTAAAATGATATACCTTTACCAAGTTGGGTTGGCGAGGAACGCTTCTTTCAGTTTAAGTTTGCCATACCACAGGCTTTGTTTAAACGCCCAACAACTATAAAATATTATAACTCTGATATCTGAAGCAAAGAATACACATTACCACTTGAACTGCAAGCGCACTGCAACGAGGAGATTACAAATGTTTCGTTTCTTATTTACTAGCCAAAATGGCGCCTTAACCAAAGTGCTGCTGTGATTGGACGACGAGCGGGTTACGTGTCACGTGATCCCTGGACCATGAACCCTGCTGGAATGCGCACTACACACGCCGCGAATTTCAAAACTGAAATACAGTATGGTACAGTGGGAGTCTAGAGTTTGGGGGAACCGCACTTTTTGAGAACCGCGGTTTTTCGGTTCCCATTTTCCGCGGTTCTCTACTGTGTTTTCCTTAAAATTTTCCAGATTTTGAAAAAAAAGAATGAAAATTCGATTATATCATTAGTAATGTCTTACAAAACCAAGTAAAGAATGTATGTAAATTAAAATTAATTAAAAACTTACTACAAACTTGATTTTTATTGTTGTACTGTACATTTTAATGGGTAGTGTTTTGATATTTATTTTACTCTTTTATGGTTCAAAAAAAAGGTTAAAGCGGAAAGAAAAAGTATTATCCACGAAAAATAATAACTGTAAAGCCAAGAAAACTTCATGCTTTTTAAAACGTTTTGTAATTTCAATACTTATATTATATGTAACATGTAATAAAATATAAACGTACAATATACTATACTGTATTTGTAACTAGAAAACTCCATTATTTTAATACAAAATTAGCACATGGACTATTAATGTTGGAAAGCCTGACAAAGCTGTAGCAATGCGCCATGCTCGGCAGGAAAGCTGTGTTATACAAAAAAGCTAATTAACTTCATGGTATAAGTGATTAAATAATATAATGCAATTAAATGGACTCTATTCACTTTTTAAATAACGTTCTAACACAAATATCTGGCGTTACCCATGCTTTTTTTTCAACCTTCTAATGGTGCAAGCACATGCATTACATTACACATCAAGCTTCGAATAACTTTTCATAGCCGCTGATCAAGGGTTGTCAACATTGCCACATTTTGTTCTTTATTTAAATACTAGTAAATAGCCAGTCAAAAATTACGGGTGTCAAAAAAGACGATTTGCGTGATGAAATTTGTTTTCACTATGCAATTCATTTTTTAACTTACGTTTCTTCGCAACATTCGTTACGGTTATTTATTGTTTTAACTCAATTGCTTCGCAATGTAAGTATGGTTTAAGAGTATCGATTTCCGCTTTTTCACATGGTGTGGTAGCGCTATCCTCGTTGGTGAGATGGAGCGCGCTGCAATTTTATTAGATAGATCATAAAATAACTAAAATTAATAACTTGAAAAATAAGGTGAAAGAAGTTAAAACTTCCACATCATCGCAAACCAATTCATTAGAAAAATTGTGCACATAAGTATAAACAGTTTAATTGCACATGTGATGTAATAATGAAAAATATAAAATGGTTAGAGAACAGGTTAAAAAAGTTACTGGTGAGCAAAAACAAACAAAAAATCTATCTTTTGATGATTTGAGTAAAAAGCTAAACAATAAAGTTAGCTAGTGTAATTTGCAAAAATAATATTCTGGAAATCAGATAATTGTAAACATAAAAAATGTTTTCCAAATAAATTGAGGTATAACAACGTGATTACCTATATGGATGATTAATGGTGTAACATGTATGCTAACTATGCACAGGATATAGTGAATTCTGATATTAGCAAATTTATCCAATCTACTTATGGTCAAACTTATCAGTTTGAGCAAGTAACTGAAGATGATAATATTGTTGCTGTGAAAGAATTAAAAAAAATACAACTACATTGATCGTTACAATATACTTTGATTGGGGAATGTGTGTTAAAATGGACAATCATATATTCATGTCTTCTCAGACAATTTGTTTTCCAAATCACAGCTAGCAATAAACATACAGTATTAAACACTAGGACGAAAAAGAATGAATTGGAGTTTAATGCAAACAAGTGTACATACATGTGTATATGACATAGCAAAAAGAAGATTAGTCAAAATGCGTTAGAATTATATGACTATACGAAAATAATAACAAAACAAAATGTCACCCAAATCAACACATAGATTATTTTACCTGCAACAACCATATTAAAAAAATAGTTAGCACCATTGCAGGTTACACTGTATTATATCCAAATACAGTGTTAACTTTCTGACTTTCTCTATGCAAGAGAAAGTCAGAAAGGTAAAGGCAATTTGGACTTGTATTTGGATATGTAAAGTCAAATATGAATTACTGTATTGAGATTTGGGGCACTTCATCATAAAATTCACTAAATATAATTACAAAAAAAAATAATTCTATAAGCGAATATTAAAAATAATGGGTACTTTTTTTTAACCAAGAAGCCGCTTGTAGTGCTGGGGTATAGGCCTCATTTTTGGTTAGATAAAACAAAACAAAAATATATTAATGATTAGTGAAAAATTATCAAGTGTTGTATGTTTTAACTAACATAAATTGGTATCTATACCCACAGACATTAGGTCAGTTAAAAACAACAACACTCATGTCTAAACACTAGCACCACAAGCGGCTTCTGAGTTTTAAAAAAGTACCAAAAAAATTAACATAAAACAAAGCATACAAAAGTAACAACAAATAAAAGACTTCATATTTATGAAGTACCTATAATATTTAAACGTATTTCACTTGTATAGACATCAGATATGCTTAATGGTCTATTAAAAAATGGCAAACGTATATTTAATGGATGTATGTTTATCAACAAAAAACTTAAAGAAAATGAACGTTCCATCCAACTTGCTAAAGTAGATAGATCTACATCTTAAAAAGAGCCATACACTATAAAAATATATAGAAAGCTGCAATAACTTGCCTAATGATTGACAAGTAACTTCCACGTTGGGAATCTTGATATTTGATTTATTAAAGTGAAGTGGGTGAATGATGAGTGGTATAAAAAAAATGTCTAATATTTGTCTATTGATATTTAGAATTCTAGCTTATATTGAGATTTGATTCATGTAATTGTGATCGACTTATACGAGTTCGTTTGTGTGTGTGTGTAATTTTGATTTTCATTATGTTAGTTTTGTGGTGCCAAGTTGTGAATATCATTTTATTGGAGCTCGTTTTGAAAATTAGCATAAATATTTGCTAGTTATAATTTCAAGTGTAATGTTGAAATTTTTACTATGTAACGTAAGTGAAAATAAAATATAACAGAAACCATTAGCTACCTCCCCTGTAATTAGTAAAGGAAAAAAGAAAATGTACTGCATTGAATATTTGTAACGCAGTCTACTGATGTGTGAAATAATTTATCAACTAAATTATATAAATCAATATCAAAGCTAATGTAGGTATACAAGTCTGATTGTTCTAAGAGAACTCATTCAATTTCTCACCATTTGAGAAAGAAGCTCTTTCATTCCATCTGGAACTCATACTTGCGGATACCAAATATAAAATAAGGACATAATATGAATACAATATAAAGAATATAAAATGAACTAATCTTGAATACACAAAATACAGATATCAAATACTGTATGATATTTAAAGATTATATTTTAAGATGATATTAAATGATAAAAATAAAGATTATATTAATTTATAAAAATTAGGATTATATTAAAATATGAAAATGAAGATTATATATTAAATAAGATATTTAAAGATCTGAAACAAAAACAGACAAACTACAATATAGCCTAAAGGGCTAAATCTCCATGACTTTGTAAATATTTTTTGTTTAGTTCACGACTCCCATTATTTGTTAATCGCAGTATGAAGGACATGGAGGATGAACTACTCCATTTATTTTATTTTTGCGTTTAAAACTTTTAGAAAGTTGTATTATTTTTTGTATTAAATGTGCAGTATTAACTGTCAGCTATTATTTTTTTTAAATAAATTTGTTTATGAAAAAAAAATTGTATTAATATTATCAAAATGTCTACTACTAATCTCATTAGTTGTTTTATTTGAATTAAAAGAACTAAATCTCCCCCTCCCCCCCATGTGGAATTGCCAATACTTCAAAGATATTCCCACTTCAAATCTTACTAAAAACTATTATGCTATGTTAATTACATGATATTTCACATGTAAATCACATATCATCATCATCAACAATACTGCTGGTTTTAGAAAGTGTAAATTAAAAACAAGATCATCATGGCACTTTTTCAGTTGCTACTCTGCAGACTTAGAACAAATCCAGCAATTCCTGCAATAATAGTTTTCTGTTTATTTTAATTTACACTTTCTTAAATGAATAGTATTTATTGTTTATAATATTATCATCATTACATGTGAAATTATGCAACCAGTAGCTCTATATTAATTATTAGTAAGATTTGAGTTTGGCCCTCAAAGTTAAAATTTTAATCTGTAATTGAATTGGTGATTGCAGAAACAACGTAAGTCACAAAAATGTCAAAAATGTAAGTCACGGACGTAGTTAGCCTGCTACATTCGAGCATAAACTGTCATCGCATTCATGTTATGGAGATGGGACACATTTTTTTCTTGGTTTTTTTGTTCTCTTGTAATATTTCAAGAAAGTGATGTTTCTGCACTCATCGATTCAATTACTTTAATTGCAGATTAAACTATATAGAACGAGTCAGAGTCGGAGGTACCATAAATGAAAAAGTCAGTGGTGCCTGACATTATTGAGTCACACTCAGAGTCAGAGTCGAAGGTTTTATCAACCGACTGCCCAGCCTCGGTTCCACCACCGTTTGCAATATTTGGAGTTTGTGGAAGCATCGGGTCACCATTTGAACTCATCTGATTTTGGTCTGTGGTGAGCAAACCAGGGGCAGCAACTATTTCCATTGTTGAACAGCTAGGGTTGGATGAACCTGTTTGAGCTGGATGGCGAGGTGACGAAACAGGCTGGTTGTTCGGTGATAAAATTGGCTGACCTTGCGGATTAGGCTGATTTTGAGGATATAAAATTGGTTGTGAATACATCATCATCCGAGGAATTGGCGCTGAGTTGGGAGGCGGCAAACCCACCCGTTGCATCAGAAGCTGGGGTGAAGGTGGTGAAACAGGCTGCTGGGGACTGCCCAGGACCTGTTGTGGACTCATTAGAGGTGGATTCGGAAATGGCATCTGCATAAACTGTTGTTGCAGCATCAGCATTTGCTGCTGTTCTTGCTGCATCCGCATTTGCTGCTGTTCTTGCTGCATCCGCATTTGCTGCTGTTCTTGCTGCATCCGCCGCATCCGCATTTGTTCCTGCTTCTGTTTTTGCATCAGCGTTTGCAGCTGCAATTGCTGATGTGCCAGCATTTGCCGATACTGAAACTGAGAAGGGCCAGTCGGCCCGTCACCACCTTCAAAGTTTTTATGTCCGGCAAAATTCATCATATAAGGCTGCCTTGGTATTTGGCCATACGGGTGTGCCCGCACCTGTTGTGAAGTCTGTTGCTGCTGTTGAACTTGTTGTTGCCATTGCTGCTGGCATTGCAGCTGCCGTTGCCATTGCTGCTGGCATTGCAGATGCCGTTGCCATTGCTGCTGCTGTTGTTGCATACTTTGCTGGGTCGTAAAATTCTGCCAAGGTTGCGAACCAGTCATTCTAGGAGGTCTGGAATCAATGCTATCTTGAATGCCACCCTGAAAGCTTAGTGGCGATCCAGACTGCAGATTGCCCTGCCGCATTCCTTGACCAGCATCATTCTGCATCAGCAACTGTGGGGCTCTCTTTTGTTTCAGAAACGTTTCCATCAATGTTGGATTCGACTTGAGGATACGCAAGACTTGCTGGTCAGATGAGGAGGGCAATTCCAACATTTGTATGCGCTGGAGACTTTCCTGAAGCATTCCTAGGCCCACATCATTCTGCATCGTGGTCATGCTAGCAACTCGTCGTTTAAGCATTTGAGTCTGCCGCAAGCGAGCCAACAATTGCTGTTGATGAAGCTTGTGTTTGAAGTTCAAGCAGGATGGTAGAGGACACTTGTTTTCCTAACAAATCGAAATATCGTTCAGTAAACAATCACAATTTCAAAACTCCCAAGCAAATGAGGGACCAAAACAATAATACATTTTGTTGTTGGATCGCACAACAGCTCAATACTTCATTACCACAACATAGTAATTGAAATGAAGCCATGTGAAAAATTGAAGGTCCAGATGTATAAAGGTTTTAAGCAACATTTTTGCAATTTCGAGGAAAATGCATTTAAAGATCTGATTTGCCTTGCTATCTATAGACCACTTCCACTTCTTGCACTAATATCGTTGCAGATATTGTTATTTTGCTCAAAATTATGCGTCTGAAAACAGAGTTGCACCTAACATATTAAAAAATGCTTCTAATTCATTTTTAACAAAACTGTTACTTAGCACCCTTTTACATCGAAACCCTTCCATGAAAGTAAAAGAAAACTTCATGTACCAAGTTGACCCAACTTATAATTATATACTTTGTACCATTAA
>JAQIWH010007160.1:0-11833 GCA_034695005.1 Cryptops parisi
TCATCTCTCTGCCTCCAATTCCAATTCTAATTCTGTGCCAGATAATTTGGGATAGTATAGCGGATATGTGATAACCTTGAAAAAAGTAAAACTTATTCTAAAACTACTATGAAAATTTACACTTTGGAAAGATGTTGTTACTAACTTTTTCGTTTGAGATAAAAATAATAGACACATAAGAAAAAACGAATTTAGATAAAAAACATTTTTAATATAAAAAGTATAAGAGTGAAAAACTATATACAAGTAAATTCTTCATTTTTCTTCTGTGTAGAAGACGAACTAAAAAGAAAAAGAGAAAAATGTTTTTAATTATTATACCTTAACTAATTGTTGTTTTTGTTAAAAGAGGTTTTGTTATATTCATTTTATGATTACTAGACAATTCTAAAAATTACTTTTGAAAGTAGAAAAGTTTTGAATTAATAATTGTTTAATATTTTTATTATTCTTAAAATTTTTAGCTTTGGTGGTTGGTGGGATGCGTGGGAAAAGGGCAAGTTATTTTTATATTTCAGTAGGAGGTTAAGAACCCATTGACCTCTGCTGGAATGAAATGTTATTGTTTTTTAATAAGTTAGTGAATAACAACTCTTTGTATGGAAAAGGTAAACAACACATGATGTAGGCGGAGCTTCACCAATCATTGTTTAACCAATGAGCTAACAGCTATAAAGCGTGGGAGTCAGATTTTTGATCTATAAATTGTATAAAAAGGGGTGACAACAAAGCAAAAACGGGAGAAAGCATAGAGAGAGCTTCTCGAGATTCACGTGATGCGAGATTCCAGAAAAACATCCTCATCATACTACTAGCCTGCTCACCGTCCAAAAAGTTGTATATTTTTATTTAGAAACATTCGTATTCCCCTCAAGTCACCAATGCTAGATCAGTGTTTATGTCAAAAGTTTTTCTAACTGTTAATTTAAATGAATAGCGATTGTATCAGTTTTAATTGTGTTTTATAGGCTACTTGTTATTGTGAACGAGTAATTTATGTTACTAGCTAAAAAGTCAAACAGTATTGACTATTGTATTCCTATTTACATATTAACCACATTTAATCATTGTTTTTGTTCAATTATAATATCCACAGTATTATGCTATTTTTATATATAAAATAAATTCATTTCGATGAAAACGAGTTTTTGTTTATTTCGCAAGAATATTTTAGTAAGTTTCTGTAATCATTCTGGCATTTCATTTTTATTATTACTGGGAAAAAGAATATAGATTAAACAAAGTCACAACGCAATGTTAGTTTTTGGGTACTAAATGCTAGTACACACAAACTTGGGAAAGATTCATGAAAAACAATTGGATTAAAGTTGAATATTTATTAAAGCGATCACAGCCAGCCAGAATAGGATTACATAAGAAGCTGTTATATAATTTTGGAACGAATTGGTTCATTTTATTTTATTGGTCGAATCACGGATGCCCGACTGCGATTACACAATAATATAAATGCATATATTTTAAAATATACATGCACTAGTCAACCATAAATAAACTATAATACCTGTCTACCTGCATTGTTTACTCACCTCAAAGTGCTGCTCACAAACGAAGTCATTTCTTGTTAATATCCTATCTTTTCTAGGAATCTTTGCAGCCCACGCTTCCAATTTATCTTCAGGTGGATGAAATAGAGAATATCAACCATCATACTTTCTTTTTTAGCCGTTTTTGCACCCCAGCACCCAACAATTTTGTGGCATTCTTGTCGTGCCAACATGCTGCTATCAAACGTATAAAAACAACTTGAAAATATGGCATCCCAAACAGATAACAGCGCCAGCTAGCGAGTGCAAAATCAATGTAAAAAATTGTTGTATAGACTAACGAAGTTTTTGCTTAACCTGTATAGAAATAACCTTGATACTAGTCTACGGCCTTTATAATGCCGAAATAGCCACCAGGGGAAGTGTCAAAATTTTCTCGAATGACAGTTGGGTGGCTTCGTGGCACAGCACGGTCTCGAATCACCCAGGAGTACAGGCTGCAAACGTCATAATACTGTATTGTCTTGTTAGGCCCATTTCACGAAACTTCGCTCGATACGACCTTCCCCCCGAAAAAATGCCCACGTGGCTGGATAGGCTGAGAATCCACTTTCTCAACCACCTCGACAACCGTTGCAAAACGGGAGTTAGTAAAAATGATGCCACAAAGTCAGTTTGGAATTTGGTATGCCCACATGACTTCGATTTGGTGGGTAGGAAAATCTGTTTTAATGCTTTCCAGTCAATCTAAATATTTGAAATAAGTGGCGCGGTTGCTCAGCTTCGTGAAAGGGTTAAGCCCTCCAGGAAGTGTGCAATTGGGGCAGCTATGGTAGACGCAGGCCACAATATTCGTTGAACACTTTAGATACTGCACTGAGGCCATCTACACAATATTTACCCGCCTGAAACTCCCTCGAAGGACATGTGGCATGCTGGATGGTTACCCTCTTTAGCTTTTCTAGCAGTTTTAACCACACAAGTGCCTCTTTGCTCTGCTTGTCCAGCTTCGCATAACCACCGGAAGGGATGATGCCCAGAGAACGAGCCGGTAGGAACTTTTCGCGTAGCACCTTGTTACAGGCAGAAGCGAGAGTACAGTTTTCCGAAATGGGATCAAGCCCGGTATATTGCTGAAAAATGCTACGGAAGCTTTCCCCACCCATGGCTAATACTTTTACATCCGATAAACAGTACCCCAACAACTCGTCTCTGAGGTTCCACGACGGTTTATGCAATATTTCCAATTTGTACCATGCCTTGAATTTCGCCAAATCCATGGGTTTCATGTGTTCGGGTGCGAAATAATTTTTTTCTGGTAAAACCCTGACATGATTTTGTCTCTAGCAAGTGAAACGCATGTGGGAAAAAAACTTTTTTTGACTTGCTAAAATTAAACGTTTTCGAGAAAGAACGAAGCCCCGTTGAGACGTAGTTGAACGTGTCAATGAAGACCAGGTAATTCCCCTGAAAACTCATGCGCATGAGCTTGGACATGGCAAAAACCACCTTGGGAAACAGTGTGTGGAGCACTGTTTAAGTATAAAAAATCCATCATAACCGCGCATGTTGTGTGCAAGTACAACAGTTTTGACGGGTTTTCTAACGATGCGGTTTTACACGGCGCTGAGCATCTCGTTTAGGTACCTTTGGCTTGTCCAAGCTGAAAAGCCGTTTCAAAAAATTGCGTACGCAGTCAACCCCTTCGAAAGTTTTGTACTTGTAATTAGCACCAGGGGTGACAGAAACCTCATCCAGAACTGGAAATTCAGCGATTAGTAAAACGGGGACGTGTTGCGAGGTCAAGGGGTCGAGCTTGGATTATATATCAAAATACAAATAGCACACCATGTTTGGGCCTATCGAAGAAACACCCTCAGGTGCTGGTGCGTATAGCCATATACCGCAGAGTTGTTTGCAGACGCGGAACCACTAACGACAACGCTGTTGTCATCATAAGGTGTTTCTTTCCCCGTGAGAACAAAACAGTGGTTTGGGGGGTGTGTGAACTTACATTTTGCGCAGTGATTTTTGTTACAGGTGTGGAGCGCACCCACATCAAAACATTGGGAGCATATTTTGCAAAAAATGATGCTGTAAACATGTGTTGTTGCCGAGGTGGTATTGAAAACAATTTTTACCCCAAAAATAGCCTTTGCAATCCTGACACTTTTTCCAAGCCCGGATGGCTAAAGTACACCACTCCTTGTTGCGGCAGTGGAACAATAAATCTTACAGTGATGCTCTTTTGTGACGTTTTTTGAAGTAAATTTGTGACACCGGCAATAACCGTGGCGGTTAAAATAAGCACTTGGGCTGAGACAAATATCGAAATGGAAATCATAATAAATCAAATATATTTCTAGCTTGGGGGAGGGGCATACGAATTCATGAGGAAAGCACTTTAAACCCCTGGTTAGCGGAAAATACGACAATTTGTACAATGTCTTTTAAAAACTCCAGAAACAACTTCAGCTCCTCAATACCACTACTTTCTTCAAAATTGACACTTGCATTATTGCATAGATCGTTGGCTTTCCCGGTTAAAATCTCCCCGCTATTTTTGCGAAGTCTGTCGAAATAGTGCTGGTTGAATTGAAGGTCTTTTGCATCACGCTTTGCAGCCTCGATTGCCGTTCATATCGCTTGTGGTGAACAAACCACGTCATCGTTGTCGATTGTTATGACGCTTCTTTTTCACAAGTTATACTCGCGCAGGTTGAACTCGCAATAATGTTTGGGGCCTCTAAGTCTAGCATCCTCTCGAGGTGGAGGTGGGAGTAAAATCACTTCTACGAAGTTGTCCAAAATAAAGTCGTGGTTCGACTGTTGGACTTGCTAAATTTGATCGAGAATTTTTGTAGCTGTTAATTCGGCAATTTTGAAAAATGCCAGATTAATCGAATTGTCGAGTGAGTCGCTCGTGAACACGACACGTGCACGGTCGTACGCATGCTCGTTAAATTTTAGTGCATTGTGTACCACGGAGTCCAATATGCGTACCAAAAACTGGGGCAGGTCAAGTAATTTGACAGTTTCTAAATTTTTAAACGTGATTTTAAAAGGGCGATACTCGACTTTGTATTTTTGGAATGACGTGCATTGCGGGCAATGAAGACGTAGTAGTGGTGGGGGTCAAAATTGGGTGGGAGACAGGCGTTTCTTGCAGACGGTGAAGGTGGTGGTGGTATCGTGGTACTGTTGTTGTCGTTGGAGTTGTGGTGGTGGTGGAGGCGGAGGGGGAGCTGGTGAAGGGTGGGAAGGGGGTGGTGGTGGTGATGATGTATGTGTAGAAGGGGTGGTGGGGGTTGAGGGACTTGTCGCCTTGCACGAGCGGTTGCAGCAGTGCTCAAATCTAGCGGAGCTTCATAGTTCACTACGGGTCTTGGAAGTGCCAAGTTTAGTGCTTGTTGCTGCACATGTTTGTTTAGTGCTCTACTCCTACTGGCTAGTGTTAAGTTTAGAGGGGCCGAGTCGTGATCCATTTTTTTTAAATAAGGCTAACAACCGCAGCAGCCGCAAAAAAAAAGAAACAACAGCAAGTTATTGAGGTTTGTAAAAAAAAAACTATGCACGCACACGCACTTTTTTAAAAATAGTAAAAAAAATAATAAAAATAAAATGCGAAAATTTACTGTTAAATCAATTAATTTATTATTTTTTTCAAGAAATTGCCAGTGGGATTTTACGCGTGAAAATTTTATCACAAATAGTGATATTTTTTAGGCTGTTTTAAAAAAAATATCCAAAAAATAAAAAATACAGTCTAATCAACTTGGCACAAAAATTATAAAGTTTTTTTTACTCGAGGTGGTACAGCTCTAAGTAGCGCATAACTGTTTCTACCTCGTACTGTGAAATTTTGATGGTTTTGTCGCTACAAGGCTGCACGTCGTAGCGACCGACAATCTTCGATAATACGTAAAGTTTGTCACCGCCCTCGTCGATCTCTCTCAGCTCACAATATCCTCGCCTGCATCGTTGGTAACAACGTGGTCGTAAAAGAGATGTTTGAACGGGGCACTGAGCGAATTGGAGCTGTGGGGGAGTAGCGGTGTAGGGTTGTAGGACGCTAAAATAGCACCCTGTAGCGAGGTGCTCCCGTGACCTAACACGGTGTGAAGAAAGTTCACGCCGGCTTTGGTGGGAAATAAGGTACCATAGCGGGTAGTACCGAATCGACGTACTCTGCTGCTCGCCTTGCAGTACGCTTCGTACGGTTCTCGAAATCACCAAGTGTGGGGTGGCGAAATCGCGTCGAGGGGTAGACCACTATGATAGAAATCTACCTATCAGTACACTATTTTTTTTGAAAAATTTGGGACTTTACCTGGTGAGGGGCATCTCTGTGAGTTTCTAGTCACTTAGGCATAGGAAGAGGTTTTACATGCTCGATTAGTCACATCATCATGTGAATTCTTTATGAACTGAGGTATCAATTGAGAACTAGGATTTATGAATGATAATAATAATTTTATCAACAATTAATAACAAAAATGATTCAATTAATTCAATTAGCGTTTATTAAAGAACCACAGCCAAAAGCCATTACGGAAGTAATATTGAATTTGCAAACATTCAGGTATTAATAGTACGTATAAAATAGATTATAGAATAAATACAACTATGTATATATTGCTCAGAATGAGTATTAATATTGGAAATAAAATTGAATATTGAATTATATATACCGGTGATAACAGTTGGTTAGATTACAGATACAAATATATTTTAGAATGAATACAATTATGTATATAGTGCACAAAATTAGTATTAATATCAGAGATGAAAGTTTCGATATTAATATTAAAGTTATAATGTAACGATAATATATGTAAAGATTGTATATGTACCATTATGTATAGATTGTGCAGAATGAGAAAGATAAATAAAATTCCAAGAATGAGACAAACAATCAATTGAATAAAATGAACACACAAAAACAAAATTGAAAATAAAATTAAACCAAAAAAAAAACCAGCTTAATTCACATTCGAGTAAAAACCTGAAGTAAAAGGAGGTATAAAATATAAAACAAACCTGTTAGGGTTATGAAAAAATGTCCAGTCGCTCTGGGTTTGCATTGAAGAGATTTTAGATCCTAATTAATGGAGAACATATTGAATGAAATTTCTTAAATTAAGGTGTCTTGAGGAGTTGTTTGGCACGAGTGTTTTGCACTGGAATCCCAAAGGTGATTTTGGAAATCAGATTTAAAACATATCGACCAGCAATGATGTTGCGCAACACACGCAAGTCTACAGTCTCCCTTAATTGCTTGAGGGAGGGAAGTTCAAGTTGTTGTTGTTGAGGAAATTTTCTATTTAGAAAGAACTGAACTATGTTCTGAATACGTTGGAGTGTGATATCAATCCTATAACAAAAGAATTAGAAAACTTGACTTTGGTGTGAAAAGATACTTACCCCTAAAATTGGCGCCAGTCTGAATTAAAAGGAAAAACTTTTTTCTCTATCCTGTGCAGATGTGGTGTGAACAATACAAAACTCTTTTTCACTCCACTGGCAAAAACGTGATGAACTTGAAAATGGTGAAACTTAAACTAAAGTTACTATGGGAATGTTACAATTTAAAGTTTTATGATAACAATGCTTTTATGATAAAAAGAACAGACAGAACACATGAACTATTTTATAATGTTGACAGTGTTTTATTCAAGTAGGCTATTACAATATATATTCTCAAGCATTAGGCTCGGTGGCAGTAGTGGTGGTGGTGGATGACGAACTATAAAGAAAAGAAAGGATGTTTTAATAATGAGCATTTTCACAAGTCAATTGATATACTCGGGTTACGAACTATTTTCAACTTTCCTAAATTAGTCGTATAAGCTTAATTAAGGTTGTTTTATTAAGTAACAAAGTCAAGCATTGTGCTCTTCGGTGATTATTGTCTAAATTTCCCTAGACAATTATTTTATAAGTTTAATTGCATTAGAAAATGTTTTGAGTATTATAAGTATTGCTTTTTAAATAACAAGCTTTAGATGTTATATTCTTGTTAATTATTACTTTGGTACTTCTCTGTGTTACTTGTATGAGCTCAATTTAGTATTATATTAATTAAGTATTGGTTTTTATATATAACAAATTCAAGTGTTGTAATCTTGTTAATGATTATTATCTAAATTTTTCTAAGTTAATTATCCAAGTTTAATTGAGTGTTTTTGAATAACATTTGTTTTATTTTTAAAACTTTTTATTTATTAATGATTTGCTGGCTTTGGTGTTGGGGTGCGAAAAGGGAGAGAAGAAGAAGATTATTTTTATATCACAATGGAGGTCAAGGGGCCCATGACTTTTGCTGGGATGAAGCAGTATTGTTTTTTTTATAAGTTAGTTGAAAACAACTCCTTATTTGGGCATTGTGAGCATGGGAGATGTGGGCGGAGCTTCTTTCCAACCGACTAACCAATTGAAAAAGAGAGTTTTCTTAATCATGAAGTGATTGATGTCCTTTGTTTCAATAAATACTGTAATCAACTTGTAACCGGTAGAACTCTGCTGGCGGCTGCCGTCCAAAATGCTCTCCAGTTTCCATCATCAAGTCAAGTGCTCCCGCATCTTCCTCGCCCAGATTGAAGTAACATGTTTTCATTGAGCTTTTCGCATTTTCCCCCTTTTTACCAATGCCAGACTGTTATATGTGTGAATTAGTTGAACATTTTAGCCAACTTGTATGATATTTAGACAGGAAAAATTGATATTTAGGAAACTTTTGACTTTTGAAAATGTTATGTTTCAACTAATATGTTACGTGTATTTAGCCATTTGAAAATCTACAGCTAGTGTACTTTTGTTTTTAAGGTTAATACATTCATCGTATTTTATAAGTAGTAATGAACAGTTGTTAAAAGAACATTTTTATTTTCAAACGATGATTTTGACCAGTGCAAGTAAATTTCATTTAAACATTGATGATTTTGCCTAAGCATCAAGGCTTTTTGTATCTTTCATATATCTTAAAATTTGTAGCAACCTTATGCTATTATATAATTGTTTAACACAAATAAACCGTTTTTATTTAACCAGAACCTTGTTGTTTATTTCGCAAGAACAACATTTTGAATTTTGTTTTTGTAATCTTTCTGGCTGTTGTTTATACGTTTATTGAATTACTGGGATTAAAGGATAAAGGGATTAATGTATAGAAAAATAAACACAATGCAATGGTTATTTGTGTATATTAAACTTTAATATATACAAACTGGGATATTCATTGAAAATTAAATGATTTTAGCACAAATTGATTATGATAAAGACTTGTTTGAATAAATTACGATCACAGCCCCCAGAAAGCTATTACAACTGGTGCCTATGACCAGGATTATTCTTGCGATTGGACAAATTTTTATGTTAGGCACTGTTGAGGATAGTGAGCACTGTTAGTATTGTTAGTTGTTTTGATTATTTTCCAAAATCGTGGAAAATTTTTTTGGGAAAGGTGGTAGTGGTTTGTACGAATGTTTAATGGTCATTGATGAACGCAATTAGCCTTTGCTCATTCTGTTAATTTATGAGAAGCAGTTTTAAGGTGGCATTTGAATATTTTTATGATAAAAGAGAAAAATGGCTAACCCACAGTTCTCGGACAATTACGAAGGACAGAATGACGATGGTGACCACGATGTTGGTATTGACAATGACAATGAGTTAAATCCACCTTCAACAAGTGCGACACAAAACCCCATTAACCAAGCAACAATGCCGCAGGCAAGCAACAGTATGGCTAACAATAACGATAGAGAGCAGCAAGCGTCGGCGAATAATGTAGACAATCCAGGTAGACAAATAGTGGCGGATGGAAATGACATATTGAATACTGTTCCATTTAACACTGAGGTAGCCCCAGTACGCTTTCAAAGCGATTTCGCTCAATTACTAGGAGTATTTGATGGAACTAGAGGACTAGGAATAAAAGAGTACATAACTCAATTGGACAGAGCGGGAGATAAGTGTCAGTGGGATGATGAGTACCGATGTTTGCTATTATTGTCTAAATGTAGAGGTCCAGCAATGGAATTCGCTAGAGCAATCATCGATATACAAGATTACGAAAAGGTAAAACAAATGTTTATCAAACGATTCGCGCCAAAAGAGCCCCCATTCACATTGAGATTAAAGCTTAGCGAGGTCCTACAACAACATAACGAGTCAATAATGGAATTTTTATCGCGTCTACAAGCACAGGTAGCTAAGGTTATTCCTATTTCAGTGGAAAATGCAGAACAGAAAAGAGAGGACGCTGTAAATCAACAATTTATGGTTGGCATTTTACCAAGGTACAGAGAACAAGTGCTCAGAGCCGCCCCTCATTCGTTGGAGGACATGATAGAGGTGGTAATTAAAGAAGAGAACATTGCACAAAATAAAGCAAACCCTAGAGTTAGTGCAACTAAAATTTCTTTTAACGAGACAAACACGTCTAGTGACGAAGATAAGATAAATAAAGACGATAAATCAGTGGAGCTGTTAACAAAACTCATGAGTAGATTAGATGCGTTGGAGAAACAGATTGCTACTCCAGTTCCCACTCAACAACCTATGATAGCAGCTTGCAGCCAAGCTGAAATGTCTAATAACCCTCACAACACACAACAATTCTTGCAGGAACAAACAGATTTTAATGGTCAAAATTCCAGTGGATTCCAACAGTCCAACCAAACACGAAATTGGACAACGTCTAATAACAGTTATGGTGGGAATGGGAATAATGGCTATAATAGACAAAATAATTGGCGACCCAACACAATTAATGGTAGAAATGGTAATTTTCAAAACAACTTGCAACAAAAAAGTAACGCGTGTTTTTCTTGTGGTAGTTTAGACCATTTTTGGAGACAGTGTCCAACAAAAAATCAAAGTAGAAGCCAAAACCAGCGTGGCAGATTCAATACTTATCATGGTAGTCGAAGTTTTCAAAATAGTCGAAGTTTTAGAAACAACCAAGGTTGGCAAAAGAGTCAGGAAAATCAAAATAGCGAACAGGAAAAGCGATATACCGGACAAGAGTGGGCTCAAATTATGTCTAGCTTAATGATAAGACCCATTAATTCAACACCAGTTTTAGAACAGCGCGCATTGCCAGCACCTGTTAGTCAGATTGTTGAGCTTCCCTCGGGAAACGCTCAACCCCGGTTTTAAGGATGCCCATTAAAACCGGCGGTGCCGAAAAAACTGTGAACTCATTGGGCAGTTGTAGAAAAACGGTAAGACAGGGACAATGTCCCATTATTGAAGGATTTTTGTACCACCAGTTTACTAAATGTCTTGTGGACACAGGAAGCGAAATTTCATGCTTGCCATTGGAATTATATCAAAAGATAAAGAATTACGTAAAATTTGAAAGGTCACCTGGCATTAAGATTCTCACTGTTTGCGAGATGAAGGTTAGAATGTTAGGTACTATTAGGGCAACATTAGTAATCGGAGCGTATGTTTTTCCCTACGAATTTTGCGTATTAAGTAGTCCCTTGTCTACAAAATATGAAATTATTTTAGGAATTAATTTTCTTGAGCATTACGGTGACTCGTTTAAATTTGCAAAGAATGAATTGCGTTTGAAAAAGACAAGGTTTGCTGACCCTGTGATAGACTTTAGACCTGTTAAAACAAGTGACCCAGTAGAAGATAGCGAATCTGACTTTAGTGCTGCCATAGCAGCAATTAATGTTAATGAGATGGAGACTGAGGCAGAGGCAGAATTATTCATGAATGACAATAACAATAATAATAGATTTGAGTACATTCCTATAGAGGAATTGAGAGGCGAAGTCTTACAAGAAGAAGAGCTAGATGACTATGATTTTACTGTGTTACCTGAATTGCCATCTCACGAACCACAAACTATTTCCAATGAGCAATTTCTTAACTTAATCGAACACTTAGAGGAACCACATAGACAGGAATTATTTGAGTTATTTTTGAACTATTCACAAGTATTTGGAAATAATTTATCACCGTTAGACGTCACTAGTGTAGGTGAATATCGAATACATTTGACAGATTATGTGCCGGTAGCACAACGACCATACCGAGTGCCAGAGGCATTGAGACAAAGACTAAACGATAAACTTAAAGAGTTAGAAAATGCTGGAATTATTAGGCCTAGCATTAGCCCCTATGCTGCCCCCTGTCTGGCGCTTATTAAACCGGATTCTTCACTTAGAATCGTCATAGACTATCGTCGGCTAAATGAAAAGGTCATTCCTGTTTCTGTTCCACTCCCCACGTTAGAATTTATTTTAACATCACTAAAAGGTGCAAAGGTGTTCAGCTCACTCGATCTTTTAAGTGGATTTTATCAAATC
>JAQIWH010007161.1:0-11829 GCA_034695005.1 Cryptops parisi
GTCAGTGACGATAACAAACTACGTCAGCGTCAGTGACGATAACAAACTACGTCAGCGTCAGTGACAGATCTAGACAACTATATTAAGTAATAATGCCCCCATTTTTTGGAAACCATTAATAAATACAAATAAATCCAATTTTTAGTCACATTAAATAAATCATAGACTAGTTATAACAACTTCAAGTTTTACTTATATCCAACACTTACGGCCAGTGTTTTGCCTGAACCTGTCTGGGCGATGCCAACAAGATCATTTCCAGAAAGTGCGACTGGCCAACCCTGAACTTGAATGGGTGTTGGGTTCTTGAAATTCTGCTTGTTAACGATGTCTTGAATGTAATCTAACAAAAGTTCACGATACACAATTACCGTTCGGAATGTCCATGTTTTCTTTTAAAGCATTATTGTTACCAACAAACCTACCTGGAAAAGAGGCTTCATCGAAACTCATCACTGGGTTGGGTATATCTTTTCCATTAACCGTGATCTGAAGATTTTGTCGGAATTCAGCAACTTCGTCCTGAATCCAAAACAAAAGTTTCTTATTTCAAGTTTCTACAGTCGTATTTTAAACGGGAAGTTATTATTTTGACAAAAAAAAAAAAATAACTATACCGCATTTCGCTGAGACACAGTTTCGTGTTCCTTATAAAAGTCCTTTTTGAAAGGTACTAAAGTGTCGTCGCTCCACTCAATTTCTCCAAGATCAAAATTGGAACTATCGAAACGATCCACCCTTTGGAAATTCCTGTTTCGAAATCCAGCTCCGTCGAAACGGTTGTTGCTGTATCCACCTTGACCAAAACGCGATCCCTGAGAGCGATTTTGTCCTCTAGGTTGGTACTCATCGTAGCTGGGCTCGTCCTGGTAATCATCGAAGTCCTCGGCTCTCGGCTGGTTTCTTCTACTTCTCATTGGACGACTCTAAGAATGAAAACAAACAAAAATACATTAAATAATAAAATAAAAATTCGTATAAAATCATATAAAAAGATATTATATACAGTTACTACTCTTTTCAATTTGGTTACCTCATAATCATCCTCGGACGATGATCCACCAAAATCCTGTTTTCGATCGAACCCACGGTACGATGAAACATGATGGCTACAGTGAATAATTACAAGGAAAATACAAATTAATTGCAGTAAACGATTGTTAGAATACGAATTTAATATTTTTAGCACACTAATCGGTATCATATATTAAATTATATTAATACTTTACCATTGTCGAATATTATTTAAAATACGTTATTAAAGTATAAATTACTTGAAAAAAACATTACCTTACATTGCAAGTACAGTACTTAATTTTTTTTTATAATTAAATATTAAATTAAAATACAAATTTTGTTGTTGGCTATACAGTACTGTACAGTATTTTGATTTGTGTTTATTATTAATGCTCACAATGAGAAACTATCATCAAAGCTACTAAGCTTACTGTGTGTGTGAATAATACTTATTTGTCTGAAGTTACTCACCTCAGGAATAAGTTCTTAGTAAATACTGCGTTCCTATTAAATTTACTGGATAATACATTTTCAGCTAGTAATAACTTATTAATAGTTGGTTTAGTTAGTAACACGAGGACTCTGCTCAGAGTAGACATGTTCGCATGTGCGAAACCCATACAATTGCATCATTCAGTATCTAGTCGTTCCTTAGCTTTTGCAAAAAAGGAGCGTTACTTCAGCTACAAAACGAATGATACCTAATGCAACAAAAAGTGGTTTACTACTGCGCATATTTACTTCTAATAAGTTTTGCTTTACAATTTGTGGTTAGTTAATTTTAAACAGACGAAATACGTTCTTAACCCTGCAGAGGTCTGGTGGGGTGCAAGCGCACATATCATTGATGATTCATTAAATTCATTAATAATCGTGCATTTAATTTGTTTTTGTATTCGTGCGTTTATTATCATTGAGCATATATACTCATTATCATTGCAGTGCAGATATCGCAGTATTAAGTCATTGTGGTAAAGTTAAAATTTTTCGCACTAGCGCCGCGATCTTATTTTAACAAACATACTGTTGTCATTTGCAAATATCGCGTCATTGAGCGTGTACAATCATAAACGTTGAAGTTATCGCATGAAAAATCAATTAACTTTCGCCAAGATTCTATTGTACTACTGTTGGGATTTCGGGGCCTATTTGATTATTACCGATAAAATTCTCGTTAAGCGGTGGGTGCCCAACTTACGCGCATAAAACCGCCCCCGCACTCGCGACCTTGTTGCGCGCGCGCGCCGCAAACAATCGACCTTCCTCGGCTAGAAAAGACGCGCGATCTCCGTGCTTTGTGCGCACTTCTTTTCTCCCTTGCGCGACTCTGGCGTTAACCGGGCAGCGGCAATAAGGGGGAGTTTTAAACTTGCTAGTTCGCTCGCGGACTAGTTTATACAGTGCGTCGTGAACCTCCGGATACGTGCTCGATCGTATAGTGGGTTTTTCTGGTCGCTTGGTTATGATCACGTACCTTATTCGGTCCTACTCGCTGCTTTCTTTCGCTGCGCTCGACTTAACTGAAACCTGCAAAACCCCGAAAAACACTCAATGACCCCAGATTCTTCTGCAACATTGACTAAGGCAAAACATACTTGAATTCAGCGTACGTTAAACCTCGTACTTGGTTTACAAAAATTTATTCACCTTTTGCTTCTCAACAATTCAATACAACCTCTTAACAATACAACACAATCCTTCCGGTTTACTTTCTTATCCACTTTACTACTCTTGTCACGTCAATCTGCACTTGCGTCTACAGATACTGTTCGACTTTTTTCTTTCTGTCTCTTGTCACGTCTCTCACGCCACTACGTCGGCGGTTCAATCGCGGCAGAACGTTAATTGAATATACTGGAGAATTAACCCGGGAAATTTGACACAGACGATTGTGCCCCAGTTACTCTTTCAACTCTACCGGCTATTCTATCTAAAATCTCAGTAATTCAATAACCAAAAAGTTATTGAATTACTTTTCAATAACTTTTGTTTGGACAAAAGCCCAAAACAAATTTGTTTGGGCTTTTGTCCTAAAAACGTATCAAAGAGTTCACAAGAGTAAAAACCCGTACAAATGTATTATCTGCAACAAGAATTTCGTTCACGCATCTGTTATTTCATTAAAGTGTTCATAAAGATAAAAAACATATAAACGTTCCACCTACAGCAAAAGCTATTCTTATGCATATGGCTTGAAAGTTTATCAAAGAATTCACAGAAGTGAAAACCTTACAAACGTTCCTCTTTCAACAAGAACTTTTCTCATTCATATTGCTAGAAATATCAGAGTTCACACAGGTGAAAAATCCTAAGATCACACCGGTGAAAATTATACAAATGTTTTGTGTCCTAAACACTTATCAAAAAAGTTACAAAGGTGAAAATTCTTATAATTGTTTCCATCCATCATAGAATAGAGGTGAAAAACATTACGACTGTTCCCCGTCATATAATTCACCATGTTCTCTTTCCTAATCATTCATCAAAAAATTCATAGAAGTGATAAACCTTACAAATGTTCCTGTCCTGAACATTTATCACTGGTGAAAACCCGTACAAAAGTACTACCTGCAACAAGAACATTTCTTATACATATCGCTTGAAAGAACAAAAAGAGTTCACACGGGTGGAAAACCGTGAGTTCACACAGGTGAAACACCATTCAAATGTACTGATAATTGAAGAAAGCACTTTTTCAAGTTGAACATTCGTGAGGTTTTTCACTTGTGTGAGGTTTTTCATGAATTTTCAATGCTGACGCCAAAGAGTAACACGTTTTGAAAATGGAACATTCGTAAGGTTTTTCATTGCAAGTAGAACGTTTAGGGTTTTTCACCCGTGTAAGCTCTTTCATGAATTTAGGCACAACATATTTGCATTCATAAAGTTTTTTCAAACAATATGAATTTTTGACGTGTCTTCAAACTTGATGATTGAGTGAAAATCTTTTTGCAAGTGGAACCTTAATAATGTTTTTTCACCCGTGTACTCTTTTATGAAAGAACAATACTGATGATGATGATAAAGTAAAGCAATTCTTTTCAAATGGAACATTTGTAAACATTTACACCCATATACATTTTTCATGAACTGTGAGTAAGCCAAGGAGCAATATTCATAAGATTTTACAAGCAGAACACCCATAAGGCTTTACAAGTACAACATTTATAAGGTTTCTCACCAATGTGAACGCTTTGATAAAGTTTCAAATGTGATGAAGCGTGAAACTTATTTTTCCAAGTAAAACTTTTGTAATGTTTTTCAACACCACACCCCAAAAACCGAACTATCATATGGGGCAGGAAACCTCTGATGTTGGCAACACGGACTGACTCGGCCGACATCGTCTGCTTCCGCAACGAACGATTGCTACGCGCCATACCATACGGGAGGAACTACATTCACGGTTTTCTGCCACCTGCTGATCTTAGCTTGGATTTGTTTATAAACTGTAATACGTTATTATAAAGTCTTGATTATGTCTAGCTTGTGCGTCTACCGCTGTAACAGTAGTCAAGTTGAGGTTTCATCACACAGACAGTACAGTACTTTAACATGGAAAATAATACAACGTCGCTTTTCGGCTGACAATTGTGAGATGTGTTCCGGGAAACTTATGTAGCCTACAGAGCAAAATGCCATATAACTAAATAATCATAATCATATAAAAAAATTGGTCAATACAACCATAAAATTGAATAGCCTGGTGTAAAAGGCTGTTAAGTGACATTTTTGCAATCACAAAGAAAACGCGTTTAAAGATCTGAACTTACCTTGCCTTGCTGTCTATGAGCTACTTCATACTTTTCGCACTAATATCTCTGCACATATCGTTGTTTACTTGTTTTGCTCAAAATTCTGCATTAGGAAGGTAGCACCTAACAATTGAAAATGTTTTTAGGTCACTTTTTGACAAACATGTTACCAAACCTAACACTTTTTTACACCAGCACCAGACCTTCAATTACATCTCATTGTACTCAAGATTAGGGAAAAATCACATGACCTTAACCCAGTGCTAGATATACAGTGCATGTATATACCGGATAAACAATTGGTTTTATTATCACTTTATTGATGATCAAAATCTTGACTGGATTATACAATGCGAGGAAGTATGAAGTGTGACCCCAATGCTGCAACCGGAGATGAAGAAGGAACTCCCGGAAACGGACCATTGGACGCCCAAATGTCCAAATGCGAATACTTGAGCGGTTTATCAGAATCGATCCCATGCTATGACAAAATGCAAATACAAAAACGTCATAGACCCTTAACGAGACATGACTTTACATTATGATTTTAAGTGAACGTTTTACTTTATCTAGTCCTGAGACCTGGATGAGAAATGCTGCCGGGAATTGATGTCCTCTTTCCGTAACGTTAGATGTTTTGGTGTTGCACTGCACGAGATCTTCGTAGACGGATTTGGGAGCATTCATTTCATAATCCTACAAAAATTCGCCGTTTTATTTTTGGTTGAAGTTAAGTCCATCGATCAGTGTGAATTAAAGAACTCGCCTCGCGACGCAAAGTGGAAATTTCAAACGGATCACCGACGTTTTCACCCGTTTCCTGTAACATCTGCGCAAAGTGTACACCTTGGGCTGGACCGTTATCCATCACTATCTAGGTAGGCAATTTAACTTGTCGTAAGTGCATTTTAGATATGTATGCTACGGTAATGAAAATGGATCCATGTGTATCACTCACAGAGTAGCCTTTTCCAACGCTAAGTACAGCATGTCCAGTGAGAGTTGCAATGGTGATCACATGTGGATTCACTTCATTAAGTGCCTATTGATTAAGAATTGTTTAATGCTTGCACGCCTAATTTTACAGGGTGAGGCCCTTAATTGGAACAACTACCAAAGCATGCTCTGCTCTGGCATTGACTATGATTTGAGAGACAATCATATCCATGAGCCTAGTCAGAGCCGGATCTAGGGGTGGGCAAGTCGGGCATCTGCCCAGGGCGCCAAGATTTTAGGGCGCAAAAATCCATTTCAGAATTCAATATAATAAAGAAAAAAATTAAATTGTTTTAATAATAAATAGATTTTTGGGATCAAAATAAAATAAAAAACCCGAACAATCAAACACAAACTAAAAATAGACAAACATGATAATGTATTTGAAATTTTACACTAAATGTTTTTAGGTTGTTTCTTTGTTGTTTTTGTTCTGGTTTTTTAACCTTGTTATTTTAAGATAAAGCTGCATAAAGGAATATAGTGATAACAAAATTAACAAAAAATCACTTGGGTCTCGTGGGACCCTTTCGTATGTTTTTAAATTGCTGGATCTGTTAAACTTTTGTTCGCACTCACAGCACGTGTAACATTTTTCTCCATCATCAGCGTTTCCGTTCTCTTTTAATTTTGTCAAATCGGTGAACGTGTTTTTGCAATGATAACACTGGTAAGTCTTTGGTCGCAAATGAATTTTCTCATGTCGTCTCAAGTTTCCAATGTGGGAAAATGTCCTGGTACATTCAGTACATTGATACGTTTTTTCACCCGTGTGAACTTTTTCATGTTGTTTTAAATTGCCCAAATGTGCAAATGTTTTGTCACAATGAGAACATACAAATGGTTTTTCTCCTGTGTGAGTTCTTTCGTGCAACACCAAAGCTGACATCTGCGACAGCTTCTTGCCACATTCTGCACATTCGTAACGCCGTCCACCTGCCCTGTGGTCTTTTGAAGGTCTCCGATTCTTCGACTTTTGAGGTGCATCGTCATCACTATCTTTGCTTTCCGAACAGCTAGCATCATTCTCATCGGATTGTGATGAAAGATCATTGTTTTCAGAAATAACATTGGAACCCAATTTATCCTCCTTCACCTGTTCAGTTACCTCATTTTCATTTTTAATTTCAACAGTTTGAACACGCATGAACCCGTCAACAGAAATTTTGTTAACCATCGTCGTAGAAACATCTTTCGATGAAGTTTCTAACTTCACACACCGAGTGTCAAACACATTTGGTGCTGATTCCGAAGGACAATCGGGTAGAATCGACTCGGGTTCATCACTGGGATTAGGTGAAACCAGTCTGATTTCTCGGTCTTCAACCACCGACACTCGAGATTCGTTCCAAGCAGGCGAAGACGACAACTCCGTTGGTTCACGTTCATACTCATCCGGAGGTTCTATTTTAATCGAAATGGCAACGCCATTCTCACCCTGAACATTAGGAAATGCGGGTTTCTTTTTGTACTGGAGCACAAGAGTGGGGTCGTTGTCTGGAGTTTCGATTGTCCAAACGTACTTGTAGTTTTCTTGTTCAGGTTGTGAAGTGATAGTCACCGAACCAGTAACGATATACTGACTGATAGCCCTCAGATCGCTCAGGAAGGTGGCAGCAATACTATTTTTGTTAGGTGTTGCAAAAGGTTCTTCATCATCTAGAAGAGTCGACATTTTAAAGTGCGCCTGAAACAAGTGAATCATTCACGAGTAAATCTATGAGTTATGTCACTTACAGTTGTAGGCAAGTTGTATCTACCTTTATGACGATTAAGAAACGTATTAAGTGAATGGTTTTGTTTTGTTTCCCTAACCTAACTTCCAGAATAACCAAGTAGAAGCAAATAGCAACATCAGACTGCACCCGTTCTAACCGTAAAGTACCTTTATATTAACTGCCGATTTAATCATTATTGCTAACTTTATTGCACTGAAAATTCACTTACTTTATTTCATTTTTAACTACTAATTGTACTCAACCAAGTTTTTTCATAGAAACAATTTTAAAACAATGACTTAGGTCCTGCCATGACCATGACCAACAACTATACTATACAAATAGTTTGTACAGTTGTTGGTCATGCCAACAATACAAATATACTATATCAATCATAGAATAATATTATTATAATAATTATATTGTTAGGTCATGTTAGAGAATACCTGGGATCGTGTAACAACTTGACACTTATATTTGTTGCGATACTAACTGCTACCCACCGGTTTGGCTGAAAGATTTTTCTATTTTTCAATGATTGAAAATAAAGTAGTCAAAATTGGGGTGTTCATCGTTCACGAGAAAATCTACTAAAGATGGTATAAACAAATGGAACCTCAGGATTCGGATTCGATTGTGGAAAATAGACCAGGATGATGCTACCACCTAGCGTCAATATAGTCAATTATATAGGAAGCAGGTTCAGCTAAAATGTTTAGTAGAATCTTAGCGGCAAATTTAAATCATTGAAAAACTTGAAAGCAAAAATAAATTTTAAATTATTGAAAAAAATTACTTTTAAAATAAATTTCCAAATATAAAGTGTAATTAGAATACTGTTACAAGATACGTTGAAGTGTTGAACTATTGATGGTAAAAATACCATGTTTCTAAATTAAAAGTGAAAAAATTTAATCAAATTGGACATTCGATAAATTAAAAATTGAATTATTGAAAAATCTAAAGTAAATCTATCTTCTATCAAGAAACTACCATGTACAGTATAGCAATGCTTAAATAACTTTCTCAGAACAAGTTTAACAGTGAAGGAATGGGTTTACTCTTACTTTACACAATTTCTAAACCAACGAAAACGTTTACCCCGTTGTTGAAAATCACAGGAAATTTTAATAATAATGGGATAAGAATCCCATGCTGGAATATGTTTTGGTGCATTAAAAAACTGATACGGGTTTTCACCAGTGTTAATTTGCTTGTGTTGTTTCAAACTACTCTACACAGTATAGTCGTGAAAATACTTTGTCGCAATCAGAACATTCAAACGTTTTTTTCGCCTGTTTGAAAAACCGGTCATGCAATTCTCAAAGTTGACTAATGTGACAAATGTTTGCTGCATTGTGAACACAATCTTTCAGTTTTGTGTTTTCATAAATAAATTTATTTTTGCAGTACGAAATGTGACGTGATGTGAACTTTGTGACAGCAGTCACAAAGTTCTAAACAAATATGCAGTGTTAGGCTATGGATATAGTCTAATTAAAACCCTATTAGGATATACAGCACATCATATACATACACTTTTTTTATTCTTCACATTAAACTGCTGACAGTAAAAAAAATTATATCCATTTGTAGTTTATTGTAGATATTAAAAGTTTAATTCTATCAAACGTTTAATAAATCACAAATTAAATTATCGATTACAAAATCCTTAACATTCAAGACTATGTACAACATAAGTTTACGCTCGATAACTTTCTTTACAGCACATTTAATAATGAAGCAGTGTTCATTCCCATGTTATGTAATTTATAATCAACAAACATTTTATCCCGTTGTTGAAATTTAAATTAACATCCCCTCCCCCCCATAAACAGATTATTCTACCTTCCCCTTGCCTCACAAGTAATTATGCTACTTGTTGACGACTCGCTTCAAATAAATATTTACAACAAAATTGGTGACATCAACGAAAATTAACTTTGTTTTTGTCTTGTAAAAACCCTTTCGTATGTCTTTATATTGCTGAATCGGTTAAATTTTTGCTCACACTCACTACAAGTGTAACATGTTTCCTCATCAACATTTCCATTCGCTTTCAGGCTGTTCAAGTCGGGGAACGTATTTTTGCAGTGATAACAATGGTACGTTATTGGTCCGGAATGAATCCTTTCGTGTCTTCTCAAATTTCCCATGTGGGAAAATGTTTTGGTACATTGAGCACACTGATAGGATTTTTCACCAGTGTGAACTTTTTCGTGTTGTTTTAAGTTACCTAATTGTGTAAATCTTTTGTCGCAGTGAGAGCATTCGAACGGTTTTTCTCCAGTGTGAACTCTTTCGTGCAATTTCATGGCTGACAACTGGGTGAAATTCTTGTCACAATCTGAACATTTGTATCGGCGTTCTCCCGTGTGAAGCGTTTCGTGTCCCTTCAAATGTCCCAGCTGCAAAAATTTCTTGTCGCAGTAGGAGCATTCGTACGGTCTTTCTTCAGTATGGACTCGCTCGTGAGCTTTTAAGTTATTCAAATGGGTGAATGTTTTACAACACAAAGTACATTGGAACGGTCTTTCTCCCGTATGAACCCTTTCGTGTACTTTTAAGTTGTTTAACTGAGTGAAGCTTTTATGGCATTCTGTACACTCGTAAGGCCGAATGCCTGCATGAATTTTCAAGTGGCAATTTAAATGTCCCAGTTGCGTAAATTGCTTTTCGCACTGGGTGCACCGATACGGCTTTTCTTGTCTTTCATTGATGTTCAATTCACTGTGATGTTTTTCATGAGCTTCAAGCGTCGATACATCACAAAATACCTTTTGACAAAGATTACATTGGTAAGGATTTGCTGAAGTTATGTTTGAATTCGAGGATAAACCAAGTTGCTTCGTATATGGGTTTTGAGATGCGCTGTCATCATTGTCACTTCTTTCTGAAAAAGTATCATCATCATCATCATCTCTGGTTTGAAATGCAGTCGATTCCAAAGATTCAGCTTGTGTTGAGTTCTCATTCCAAGCACTAGTCACATTTTCACTTTTTGTTTCACTAACAAAGCATTGTTCATCAGTAAAAGTAATCAACGCTTCACTTTCCAGATGGGTTTGAACCCGTTTTGAAGGAAGCTTGACAACTGAAGTCATTTCATGATCCACACTGGTATTTTCCAAAACAACACCACAACACATTTCTTCAACCTGACTAGTATTTTCTTGTTTAATTGGAACACTCACGATCTTGTCAAAGGAAATTTGGTCGATTGTCATCGGCACATCTGTGGGAACAGCGGTTTCTGGATTAATCACTCTTTGAGTGTCCACATTTGACATTGTTTCCGAATGACTATCTGGTAGAATGGAATTGGAATGAGGCAATGAAACCAGTTTTATTTCTTGATCTTCAACCACCGACACGTTAGTTTCGCTCCAAGCAGGCGACGACTCCATTGATTCGCGTTCATAATCATCCAAAGGTTCTGCTTTAATCAAAACTGGAATGCAGTTCGCCTCATAAATGTTAGCAAATGCAGGTTTGTTTTTGTACTGAAGTACAACGGTGGGATCTGCTCCGGGCGTTTGAATCGTCCAAACATATTGATGGTGTTCTTGCTCAGGCTGTGAAGAGATGATAACAGAACCAGTAGCAATACCCTGAATGATATTCCTCAAATCGTTCAGAAAGGTATCGGCAATGTCATTTCTGTTGGGTGTCGTAGGACGAGACGGGAAGCGTTGGTCGCCTTCAGGAATACTTGCTTGACTCGTCGACATTTCCACATAAGCCTGAAACAAAAAATAGCAATGTATCAATTTCATTGACTCGTGTGTCCAGGCACAAAAGTACAGGTGGTCCCAGAGTTACAACTAGTTCCATTCGAAAAAGGTGATCATTGGTGGGCGAATCGTGATTGGTCAAAAATCAATAAAAAATATCATGTTTGATAATCTTTGACAGTCGTTTAAATTGGAAATTAAGAACCTTTCCTGTTTTGGGCCCGCCAGCAGTCTACTGTTACTTGCTTGTACTTAGTTATGGGTTGTTTTTTTTTTGCAGGTTAGATTAGGAAAAAAACGTTTAATTTGTTTTGTTTTGTTAACCTAACCTGCATAAAAAACGCATAACCAAGTACACTGAACTGCTGGCGGGTCCAAAACAGGAAAGGTCCAAAATTAATTCAATTCACAAGTTTCCAAGGAGGGTTCATGGTCAAATCCGATGGTGGCTTTGGTGATTTTTTATGACTGAAGCACATGTGCGATTATTATTTACAATGAACACTACATTTAAAATCAGTAAGTTTTTTATACAATTGTTGTTAATGCTTAGGATAGCATCAGTATTAAGTGATAAAGCTAATTATTATCATTTTATTTTAGTTTTGG
>JAQIWH010007162.1:0-11829 GCA_034695005.1 Cryptops parisi
AAAAATAGGAAGGTGAAACGTTGGCTATAAATTATTCCACCCGGTCAGTTACCTAGGGTAAGTTTTTATTTTATTTATCTTAGTTTTTGTTTCATCAAATAAACAAAGGTAGAAGACAGCGCGGTGAAATGAAGGACTGTCGCCTGAAATAACAGACGTATGGTCACGGTAAGTATTAATTTTAAAATTTTGATCTATGGGGTCGAGGATCAAAAAGTTTGATCTATGTATTTTATCACATCAAAAAAATGTATCCAAATTTTTATAAGATCTTAACTTTTCACATTCGCATAAATTGACATTCCCTCCCCCCATGCATCACTCCAATTGAAAGTTTAATTTTTTGTAATAAAAAGTAAAATAAAAATAGTCTACTTAACAAAATCGCGCATTTCAATATAAAATCGTGGGATGTACGTTTCAACTCATTTCCGGAATATAATCGCTGCTTAACTGACGTTCAGACCTAAACTGATGCCTCAGAGATACATTAATTGTGAAAGCTATAATCATCATCGATCATCACTCGCCTTTACTAATGTTAATCCTACGTTAGGTCGTAAATAAAATGCAGCTTAATCCACAGTTGCACAATTGCTACTACCGTACTTCGTGAAACGTTCTATTCATCCTCCACAATTCACCTTTTTTACCAGTTGAAAATAACGCCTCGAGTTGCAATCGATCGCCATTCTAACGCTCGTGCCTGTTCAATTTGGAGTACATTGCAAACTTGTAAAACTGCGACCATTGCACTTCTTGAGTAATGGATTCTATTTCGTGGATAAAATCCCGTTCTTTTGTTATCCACGATGCACAATAGGACTTTTGTACATCCCTTGAGTACCCAAACAAAAAAGAACCCTTAGAGTACAAAAGTACAAACTAAAGCTCATTTCTATTGTGACACTTTAGATAGCGTTATTTATGTATTTTGTTATTTCCTATGTCCCAAAATATGGTTTTAAATTTCCTTGTTTTTTTGCCAAAAATTATGGCTTACATATTTAGGACAAAAACTTAGTATGTCAATTACAATTCAACTTTTTTGGCTCTTATGCGATTTTTATGGTCACACGTGAACGCCTGTTGACAAATCAGCCTACTGCTAATAACTAAATAGATCACTGCTGTCGTGGGAAGTCGCACAGGTGAGTTTTCAATTTTTGCAAGCTTTGCGCAGAACTTAAGCCCCTCATAAATTGAGGAGTCACTATATAGTATGACGATATATATTTTTAAACGTTTTAACTTTTAACAACAATAACTTTAAATTATTTTAATTAAACAAATAAAATCAGGCCTATTGAGTAATCGATATAGATAACTTACAAAACAACCATGATGATAGTAGACGCTTGTTTCTATTTTAGAATCTTTCAATTAAATCGATTGTAGTTGAAATTATTTCCGATTACCAAATCGTTCCACTAATGATTAGTTAATCAGTGGTATGTGGCTATGTAAATTATTGATAGTTTGAGAGTGTTTAGTGAATATCCAGTTAGTAGGAAAGTGATGTTATTAATTATTATGCATACTGCCTATCAATCACCGTTAACATTCCACTATTTGCTGCACAGCCAAATGCCACTAATTAACTAACCACCGCCGTCAAAGCACCCAACAATTTCTCATATTCGCGATTTCCCTCCCCCCTCCCCTAGTTTTGTTCCTAATGTTATAATTATTTTTTATGTGTGTCTGTCTGTTTGGTAGGGCATAAATCAATCACGGCGGAACCGATTTAAATCAAAATTAACTTGGCACCAAAGAAGAGTTAACTGTGGGGGGATATTATAGATTTTTGCCCATGTTAAAAGTTTTTAGAAACGAACAATTACTTCCATTGTACAACCCCCCCCCCCATTTGTGATATTCTATTTATGTGTACACAATGGCGTTGTTAAGGTAGGCGTTATTCAGGTTGAACTAATAAATGTTTCAACTTGATTTGTTCTAGTTTATTAATTTAATTAGTAAGAGGAAAAAAAACTCGCGAATGTGAGAGGCCAGATGCGTCACAAATGGAATGAGTTTTTACAGATGTCTTATTACAAATTAACGACTAGTCGAATAAGTTTGTGAATGTTAGGGGTTCATCTTGCAAAACACTGGTTTTCATCTAAGTAATAAAACATTAACAATCATAACAATGCAAGTATAAACTCAAGAATTGAGAGGATTTATAAACGAGAATTTGCCGGTTTCTCAATAAAAATTTTAGCATGGCCAAATGGGCTATAACGTTCTACGGTTTCATTCCAACTTAATTCCGGAATTTTATAAGATTCAGTTCATCCGTTTCCGATTCATGCACGTCCATCCATCCAGACAGACAAACAAACAAACAATAATACATGAAGAGCATTTTATATATACATAGCATTTCATATATGGACATCATTTGCTTTCACATTATGATAAACCCGTAGTAATTGGAAGTTTTGCTACGTTAAATGAATATTTTCCATCAACCAAAGTTTTTAATGTTAAACTCCTAAATGGTTAAACTTTATAAATGAGGTAAAAATACTTACTAAATAAAAAATGAAATAAAGTAGATAGAATATTGTAATTGTATAAAACAAATTGACGTCATGAATTAATTCCACCAAAATGATTCCACCATATTATTATTATAGCGCTTAACATCAATCTGCAAACTCGTACAGCAAATCTATTTAAATCGTCTAGACTCTAGATGGTGTTTATATTAAATTGGTTAAACGAACCCAACAGGATATTTCTTTTTAAAAATGTTAACGGAATGATGTATCACGTAAAATTCATAAACATTGCATTTTGTAACACCCAACTATTAAAAATTGTAGTATCGCTTTAAAAATTACTTATAAAATCATGAAAAGAAAAATTGAATTTATACACAAAACTGCACAATAAAAATGTACAAAAACAAAAGTCTTAGTAGCTAGCTCAGTACCGTACGTTAACATATTGTAATTCAACCTATATAATTGTACGAGCGTAAACTATACCTTATTAATTACAGTTCACCCTATTTACGTATTTAGTCTAAATAGTTTAAGGATTCTGTATTGTTTGACTAAATTTGAGAAGTACTAAAATGAATATGAATGTTAAAGTTAACTCAAGCCTTAATAATAAATGTTTCACTATTATTGTATCTTAATTCAATATCATTTTATAAAGTTGTGTTGCTTTAGTTTGACAGGGAAATAAAGTAAACATATCTGTAGTTCAATTATAAAAGAAACAGGTTTCTATTAAACATGGTAGAAACAAATTAGGAACAAATTACCCTATGAATTGGGAAGTTTCTTATATCAATGCTCGAACCATAAGTGTATAGTTAACTGCAGTCATTTTAATCCAAAAATAACTAATCATTTTTAACAAGAGCTTTGAGCCCTGTGGTTTGTCTTGTTTTTTTGCTTTTTAAAGCTAGTTATGTATGTAAATTTTTATTATTTTTTAAATTTAGTATTGATTTCCTTGTTTTAATTAAGTCTGGTTTTTTCTTGCTTAGGTGTTTGCTGTACATTTTTTAAGTGCTATTATGTTGATTCTTTATTTGTGTATTTGTGGTGTTTAGACGCCTTGTTTTGTCCTTTACCCTAATGGGTGCTGCAGTTAAATAAATAAAAATTCAAAGGGCGGATGGCATTGTTAAGAAGCATCGTGTTTGTTATTTAAATGTTTTTTTACCGTAACAAGAATAGGCCACGTCTGTGTATGTATGTGACAGTGAAGAACGCTTCAGCCCCGCCCATCGGGTGACGTCCTCGAGACGTCGCTCATCCTCTCGTGCTACAGCACGGGTTCACTTTTAGTACTAAATAAGAGTAAAATTTTTAAAGGCTTTCCAGCATTACACGGCGCAAATTTACAGCTTTTAAAGGCTTTTCTGCATAACACAGAGCATAGCTACAGTTTTAAAAGGCTTTCCAGCATAACACAAAGCATAGCTACAGCTTTTAAAGGCTTTTCTGCATAACACAAAGCATAGCTACAGTTTTAAAAGGCTTTCTAGCATAACACAAAGCATAGCTACAGCTTTTGAAGACTTTTCTGCATAACACAAAGCATAGCTACAGCTTTTAACGGCTTTTCTGCATAACACAGAGCATAGACACAGCTTTAAAAGGCTTTTTAGCATAACCCTGCCAAAAATTGGAGAAAATAACGTTCGCGAACGACAAAGCGTCAACGTATGTAGCACGGGTTTTTCTGTTTTTCTGCTTTTCATAAATTTTAGTTTCAACACAACTCGAGTACAAAAGTGTAAAATATTTAAACCAATAAACAACAACAGGAAAATACCGGTTGACACATATGATTTTTTCAAGTTCACGTGGCAGTTTTAAGACTACTCTTCTGCTCTTATCCTCGTCTTGAGTGTCACTGAGATAATACGACAAGATGAGACAGTCACTCAAAGTAAGCCTTAAGCCTTAGTCGAAGTAAGTCTTACTCGAATGTTGTTAACATTTTACAAAGTGAAACCTGACACCATGGTTGGGAATATCCATTCTTCTTCTTTTTTTGTTGTCTATTTATTGGGCGTTTTCTTACCAAACACTTATTGCAGGATTCCAGTTTCATCACCATGTTCAATGACGTATACTGGCACCTCATTACGAAGTATTGATGTTGAAACTTTCTCTCTACCAGAGCAAAATTTGTGGACTTCCGGCGAAATCGGAAGTTCATTCAACACCGACGCCACTTTTCAAACCAATCTATTGTAATAGCTTAGAGATAAGAGGTTTGACCCCCCTTCAAAAAAATTTCATCTTTCAATAATAACGTGTTGCTTTCGAAAGATTTTTGGAAGAGTACGTTTATTTTCTACTTTTTTGTTCAGGAATAAAAAATGTCATGGATACGAATTGAAATAAAGTTTCAATGTCATTTTTTTTTAAAAAACAAAATTAGGACAAACTAGCAGACGTACCCGTGTTGCCGAAGAATCAATGTTTCATGAAGTATTATTATTACCATCATAATTTATTTGCGGTCTCAGGAACCAAACCAAAATAACAAGCACAAAAAGCTTAGGACAACAAAATAAAATTACTGTATATAACCAAAACACACCATAAGTTGAAAATATTCAACAAAAAATTAAAATTGAAAGTTTTGTAATTAAAAAAAATTAACATAGCTCATCAGCTTTGTATCGAAAAATTAGAATACATTTTTTTTTTCAATATAATACAGTACAGTGATACACTTTCTCGTAATACATAAAACTTATACTGAAAACCTGTAAGGGCTCTACTTGTTTCTAATTATATTTTGATTCAATTATGGTAAATAAATAAAACGACATTGGATTATGATTAAATGGAATATTGGCTACAACTTTCTAAATATTGACTTGCCAGCTACGATTCATGATTTTCGGTTCAACAATGCGATGACCTTAAAAAGTAATTTCAAGGTCAATGAAAATAACATCTTTGGATTGCCTCCGGGTGTTTTGATCATATTCCATATGACTAAAATCTACGTATCTGCAATACTAAGCAAAATATTACCCCGTCTATTACCCTGTGACACTTGAGATGCAGCACCCACTTTATGATCATTCAAATATATAATACTTTTACCTACCAACTTAAGTTATTAAATTGTGTTGTGACAGTGCCATATGACACGTTAAAAATCAACACTTGAATTACAGTGGAATCCGGTTATTGTGAAGACTTTGGGACTAGTGCTTTTTGATAACAATAATCGGCGGATTTACATTAACAGTAGATATAAAAACATTAAACAGTGTTTTGGAACTGATTGATTATGATAGCAATAGCCGATTAATGATATTATCCATGATTATAATAACCGAATTTCACTGTAATAAAACATTTCTAAAAATTTAATATATTTTTTTTCACACTTAATTTGTTAGTGTTTCCCGTAACGTGACAATGTTTTATGTACGACTTTATCATTACTAAAATAAAGCTTGTTGCATATCATACAAGTTTGTTTAAAACGTGATTATGAATGAATGTGTGGATTTTTGAAACCATCCAGCTCTCCACTTCTACTTTCTCTTTCCTTAATTTTTGTCATAATATAAATCACTCGATTACTAACTCAAGGCAGTACCAATTATAGAAATACAGAATGTTTGAATCAATTGTTGACCGGGCTAATTTGATTAACTTATCACAACAATGTAATCGAATTTAGACTAACGCAATTACTGTAACAATCAAATTATTCCAACGTTGGTACTTTTGTGGTCAATCCTCACAATAAAAAAAACAACACTTCGTTCCTTATAAAATAGCAGACTAGAAAATATTTTTTTAATAATTATATTAACACTTACTTTTCAGTAATGATTGGTTTAATAATAACCATTGTCGACCTGGAGTTTATTTCAAACACATCGTGTGATAGGTAGGTAGATAGGCATTTGTGGTTTAAGGACTTCACGGACTCCTGTTAAGGTAAGTCATTTGGCCGTCACATGAATACCGGAACAATGATGAAATGAGGGTTAAAGTGATGAAACGGGGTTTTATGATGCAGGTCAAAAAAGAGTACCCCGAGAAAACCTGCCCCCTGAAAACTCGTAAATTTCATACTTTGAAGATCGAAGAAAAACGCACGTGTTGCAGTTTACTCCAAAGAGCATTAAAGACAGTTGTCAAATAAAATTCTATCTATATCCATAGACACTAGTTTATGTTAGTTAACAAGTGATTAAAAAAACTACGTATTTGATAGCCTTTTTTTTTACAACCTCGTAATTACTGAAACAAACAAGTGGAAATTATTTTTGGCTAAAATATATTAAGTGTATTAAGATATAAATATATTAAGTAACTATATTCATCTTTGTGTACAACAATATGTGATGGCTTAAAATGTAGGTAAGTCGTCGGTAAACACTTTGAGAAATAAACGGACCCTTCATGTGACAAAATCTCAGAATTGACTAGAGATTAATCCGTTTAAATTTGATACAACAAAATGTTCCACGACCCCAACCTATGTTCAAAATTTTAGCTTTGTAGGTCATTGGGAACCTATAAAAAAAAGAGCTCAAAAACGCTGAACCATTTCAACCGCAGAGTACAAGTTAAATAAAAGAGGTTAAAAACAAAAGCTCGATGCCGCCTCTAGTCGTTAATATACAAGTACCAAACAAATCTAACATATCTCCAATATCAATCCCAATTACGTTAACTTTTGTTTTAAAAATTATAAGCTTCATTTAATATTAAAAAGGCAGATTAATCGTTCAGCCAATCATGATGACCATTACCCAAATCTTCCGTTAAGTCGGTGCAATGACAACAATATTTAATCCTGGGTTAATCTCACGTTAACTTTCTGCCATCAATTTATTAACGGGAGATTTAACGGGATGATGTAACAGGTGTTTCAAGATGAACAAATGCGAGAACCGAATTAACAAAAAATTTAAAAATGAAAAGTAGCAATGAGATTAATTACTTTGTGTTGAATGTGACTACTTGAAACGACGAGTGGTAGGAAATCGTTAATTTCTTCTCTTCATCAAAAGTTAAACCCTCACATTACCTCGTTGCTCATCCGCGCTAAGTGAATTAAAAGCGGAAATCTGACGCATCACACAACGGAATGCTTGTTATTGGCTAAACGACTTGAATGATTAACACTAAGTTCCCCGATACCAATTAGTTTCAAATCCCTAGGAAAAGTGCGCATTTCAACGCTGCTCTCAATTCAACGCGCCCATCAACGTCAAGAAGAGACAATGACTTTAAGAAGCGGCAAAACTTGTCGACTGAGCTTGTCGCCCTAGTGCAGGGAACACGGTTTAGGCTTTAGCTTTGTTTTGGTTTTAACTTGGATCCCTTTTCAAGGAGCTGCTCTCAATGGCCAAGTTCTTAATGAAAGACACAACAACAACAACAACGACGCCATTACGTAAACGAATTGGTTGCAGCATCGAAGAATGCGAAGGACTAGTATTCGTGTTGTTATCGGGTGAGAATGCAATCGATGGCTAAAGCGGAATTTGGATGCAATTGTTCTCCCTAGAGAACAAAGCGCTGTTAATCGTCTGCTTCTAAAGTGTAATTCCTTTTACGTTGTCAATCTAACTTTTTTATTCTTCCAAACTCTTCGATATCCAACGTGTTGTTTCGGCTGCAACTTTCTGACTATCCGTATTGAGTAGTAAGATACTCGGCTTACGACGCTTCACTTTGTGGCGCTTTGCTCATGCGGCGATTTTCATTCTATCTATTTATTTGTTATAATATACAATTTATGTGGGATCCTCTGTCCTTTTAAAAATTACCAGAAGGCGTAGGAAGCTGAAACTTAGTAGGCAATTAGATGACACCTCAAACGGTGCGCCAGTCCGTTGGCGACCCAAAATGGTCATCACGGCATGTGAAACAATTGAAGAGCTTGTTTCCAAAACGTCTTAAATCCAAAAACACATTTTTCACATATAAACGTGGTTTTTAAGAGTACTTCTCAGTAGGAATTAATAAGTTTTGAGTCTTGAAAACAACATATTTGGAAATCAGCGATGCACAGAAATCAGAGCCTCTTTTCTAAAAAATGATTAAAATAGAGATAAGACGTTTGAAATCAGATCTTCCATTATATAAGTGGCAATTTACTGTTAGTTGTTGTATGATGTTCATTATTGCGAAAAACCGTAAGGCCTACAAAGCTGAAAGTCGGAAGGGTGGTAGATTGTGCCCTGAAGAGGGAATGAAATATTTGGCGACTGGACGGTATAATCAATCATCAGGGACGGTGCGACATGCCTGGAAAGCCGATAGAAAACCGTGCCTTTTTTTTATCAGTGATTGAGTAATTCAAAAGTGTAAACAATGATTGCAAAAATGAATAAAATGTTATAGTTGAACTAACATGAAATTTGCGCTGCTACTATCTCTGTATTGTTGTGTCAGATGGCGTGCATTTGATTTTGAAACATTATTATATGTACTCCCTCTGTCCCAGAAAAAACAGGGTATACATTTCATGCAAAATTTTCACCTTATGAACAGTTGTAGGTGATATAATAGGTTTATATTGGCTTATAGTAATCTAAATATGATTCTCTTTTTAATATGCAAGTTAGTTTTCACAACTTACAATTTATCTGTTTTTCGAGACATTGTCATGTCATGTGAAAATGCATGTAATTCAAAATGACACCAATAATGAACCCATGGCTTCAGAAAATTAGGCTCCACATACTAGGATCAAAATAGTTGACAATCGAAAGGCGAAATATAGAATATTGTAGCTTTTGCTACAACAGAAATTCGACAACTTTCTTGAGCCCTAAAATTTTGGATCATCTTGTATAATAAATATAAAATACTCGTGGTAAACATGGGCCTACCAGAAAAATAAAACAACGTACCCTGTATTACGGAATATCTATATAATTTACGCACAAACTTTGAATTGTACTTCACAAATATTGTGAAAAAATGTATATCATGTTTTGAGACCAAAAACAGTCAAATGTGTACCATATTTTGAGATAGAAAAAGTGTTTTGTTTTGTTTTTATTTTATTTATATTTTATTTCATGACTCGCAACACCGCTCGGTACATAAACAACAATCGGTAAACACTAAAAAAGATATCACCATATAGTGAGTTTTACGCTAACAACAACGTATTATTTTGCTTTAAAATAAAATAATACCCTTATAACATTTAGACATGTGTACACAAGAAAAGTTAGGACCGGAAAATAAAATTAAAAAGCAAACTCTCAATGTTTATCATTTTGAGTGCTTGCTTCGCTATTAAGGCGGTTTTTTCGTGGCACCACTTTTAGCTTATGTTATGGTACGTAATGTTACTTTGATAAATATTAAATAAATACCATAGCTCGTATGACGTATATTAGTGTAATGTAGTAGATACTGGTATAATAGTAAATGTAATACAGTACATTCTAGTATAATGCAGTAATTTGGTACATACAGTACTAATACTGGTCTAAACCGAACATTCTTGCAATTTTACCCCCACAATTAATTTTCGCAGTTAATTATAATACTGATAAAATAGACAACAAGAAAAATGGATAAATTAGCATTTTTAAGACCAGAAATTAAGACCTAGAATTCTATTTTAGTCTGCTGCGGTTTGATGTGATCAAATCACGTTGAAACAATAATTAAGGTTTTTGTCTTACCTCATCACTCGAATGACTTGAAATCCCATGTGGCAGTTCAACTTCACGTCTAATGAACACATTTTATACTTCTTCAAAACAGTTGACAATTTTCAGGGGCAATTACACACTTGAAGTACTGTGAACTAAAAAAAAATATGACATCATTAGCATGTGACTTTTGTTTTTGTAGATTTACTATTTAATACGAGGAAGTTTTCGAATTTCAAGCTAAACCATAAATTACATTGAAGGGGGCGCACAATTGGTTTGTGGTTTATTATTTTGCATATTAATTAGATAAATTGTATATTATAAGAGATTGAAAACAAGTACATTAAAAGATTTCTTTTGAGAACACGCTTTATATGCCTTATATATAGTCTCGCTTTATGCGAATTTAAATTTATGCAATTTTTGAGTGACTCGATATTCGATTTATGCGAAGTTTTAAGTTTTTCTATTTTTGATTTCAGCAAGTTTTGATTTATGCGAATTTTGTTTTTATGCGAATCTAGATTAATGCGATCTTTGAGAATGTGTTATTCGATTTACATTTATGCAAGTTTGGAGTAATTCCATTGTCGATGTTTGCAATAATAATTTTATTCGATTTGTGCGATTGTTAAATTGGACTTGTGAGATTTTGATTTATGCGGTTCTCTATTTTTTTTAATGCGATTTTTGATCCATTGGACTATTACAGCATATTATATAATTACCAGCTCACTCACTCACAAAATCACTCACAAGTGAAGCTAATATAAAGCGTACAATAAAAATAATTCATTGAACAATAAATAAAAACATTGAATAAGGGCCCAAGAAATGTTGCCATGATACCTATGAACCATAATAATCATCTTTAAATAAACAAGCAGTTAAAAACAACTATAACGTTGACATAAAATTTAGATCTCACCTCTTTAAAAAAAACAAAAACACAAAAGCTTACCTAATTGAAATGTTTCTTGAAAATCTTTACAGTGTTGTGTTAATCATACTTAAGTTTTCAAAAGTGTGGGAAAATGTTGTCAACAGTCGAAATGTTGTCAACATTTTAATTCCATCACGGAATTTTAAAAGCACTAACAACGAAATGTGTAAGCTTATTAGTAGTGTAAGCTTAACCTGACGATTCAAACAAAACAAAATGGAACTTTCAATTTTATGTTAAAACAAAAACAAGTGTGAACCAACAAACAAGTCTAACTTCAAGACTGATCAAATCGTAATACAAACACTCGTATTCCCAAATCAGTGGCTACAATTTTCCACCAATTAAGTTGGAAATTTTTCTTTTGCGGTTCAACATCGACACATCGTCTACCAAGAAGTATCGATTTTTTCAAGCATCTCATTTGCAACGAAATGAATTACCGGACTGAATTTTTTCCAAGTTCCAAAAAATTCCTATAAAGCAATTTGAACACAAGTTCGTTCTAGTTAAAAATTTCCATAAATAAAATAGCTTACACCATTGATTACTACAACTATTTTACAGTAAAATCCGGTTATTATAATCACGGTTAACGTTATCAATCGGCTATTATTATTATAATCAGTCAGTCCCAAAACACTGTTTATTGTTTTTTATTCAATGTTATCAGCCGGTTATTGTTATTGGTTATTATTATTATTATTATTATTATTATTATTATTATTATTATTATTATTAT